>JAADXJ010000216.1:0-32840 GCA_023337735.1 Pythium biforme
CTCGAGCGCCAGCAGTCCGAGCGCGAAGTGAGCGAGGCCGAGCAGACCATCGAGACGCTGCGCGCGGCCAAGCAGGCGCTCGAGGACGCGCTCATCGACGGAAAACAGCATGAGAGTGAGGTCAAGCCCACGGTCCGTGGATCCCATTCCAAGGCCATGAAGTCAATCACCGACATTGTCATGGACGAGCACGGCGCCGTCCTGCGCGAATCATCGGGTCGATTAAAGACAGCGGCGGCGATGGCATCATCAGTGTCACCGGCCGACGTCCTGGAGCTGTACGACACGAGCATTCGTCGGCTGATGGAGTACAACCAGGCACGCCATCAAGTGCTGCAGCTCGTCAAGGACAAGAAGACGGCGCAAGATAACGTCGACGAGGCGAGCAAGCGGCTGAGCGCGCTCGAGATGCAGAAAATGCGGCAGAGCCTGTCGCTCCGTGAGAGCATCGTCGACGTTGCCAAGTCCCTACGCTCCATCAACGACAAGATGCAGCACGACGAGCACCGCTCGGTCGAGGAGATCGAGCGGCTCACCAAGCTCAAGGACCGCGCCGAACACAAGCTGCGCGCGCTGCGCCGCCAGGAAGAGCGCGAAGAGTTCCTCGACAAGGACACGCAGCAAGAAGTCGCCGATTTGGAAGAGCTGGTCGAGGATCTCAACTCGCACATTGCGTTTCAGGACGCCGAGCTCGCGGCCGCGCGCGACGAGATGGAGCTTCTTCGGCAGCGCGCACAGCTCGAGCAGCAGAGCCCGCTCGACGCGCTCGCGCAGGCCGTGGTCGAGCGGCTTGGGCTTCACGAGACGCCCCACCACACCGCTGCGGCGACGGTCGCCGTGGTGTTCATCAAGAAGTGCTTGGAGGAGGTCGCGCGCCTGCGGGCGCGCGAGCAGGAGCTCCTGGCCGAACTTACGGAGCGTGGTGCGGCGCTGGCCGAGCGCGACGCCGCGCTGGGCCAACTGGAGGCAGGCCTCGATGCCTCGCGCAAGGAGTTTGACAGACGTCTCCAGCTACAACGACAAGAGAGCCACGAGATGGCGACCGAGCTCGAGCGCGAGATCGCGCGGCTTCAGACGCAGCAGCATCACGAGAAGACTCCGCACTCACTCGAGCCCGAGCAGGTCGACAGCGACAGTGTGAAAGACGAGGAGTGGCAGAAGCTGATCATCAGCTGCCAGAAGAAGGACGCGTACATCACGGATCTCGAGAAGCACGTCGTGTTCTACAAGGCCAAGGCCAAGCAGATGCAAGGCCAGCTGCAGCAGCTCATCCGCGACTCGGCCGGCAATCAAGAGGATCAGAGCAGCGACCACGAGCAGCAGCAGCAGCTACAACGGCGCATCCAGCAGCTCGAGGCCGCGAACGACGCGCTCATGAAGGACCTCGCGACCGCCAAGGTACGCCGTGCTGAGACTGACAGGTCATGGATGGGTTGGATGGATCTGAGTGTTTGGTGTGGTGTATTAGGTGTATCTGCAGTTGGCCAAGAGCCGCGGCTCACACGACGGCGCGCAGCAGGTCGTGCGCATCTCCAAGAGCGAGCTGCGCGAGCTGCCGCGGCCACCCACGGCCGTCTCCTGCCGCGACGAGGACTAACGACGAAGAGATGCTGGTCTTTCCTACGGATATGTCACTATTCAAAGTCTATTGTTCAGTATCGGACGTAGGCACTAAAGTGAGGAAGTGAGCAGCTCCCCGAGACCTGGGACCCCGCATGTTCCTACCCAAGAGACCAATGGAGCCGCCGCGCAGTGTGCTCGCCCCGACGGCGCTCGAGACCGAGCACGTCCACAAGGTCTACGACTCGATCGCGCCGCACTTTAGCCACACGCGGCACACGCCGTGGCCGCTGGTTGCGGAATATCTCCATGCGCTCGCGCCCGGCTCGCTGGTCGCGGACATTGGCTGCGGCAACGGCAAGTACTTGCGCGTGAACCCGGCGCTGTGCGTGATCGGCGCCGACCGCAGCATCCCGCTGCTCACGAGCTCATCGATCCACGGCGACGCGTACGTTTTCGGGTGTATGGCCATGGTCAGACGGTGACGTGCAGGAGTTCTGACGGGTGCCGTGGATGGGTGGATACCGTACAGCTCGTTCAACATGTTTGGCTGCGACGCGCTGAGCGTGCCGCTTCGCTCGGGCGCGTTCGACGCCGCGATCTCGATCGCCGTGTTGCACCACATCTCCACGGTCGAGCGGCGCCTCGCGCTCCTCCGGTGCGTGTGTGTCGCTGTTGGAGCTCCGGAGGATTTCTGGAACGGATCCTAAGTTGTCTGTGATTTTGCGTCTTCTCCCCGATCGGCCCCATTAGTGAGCTGGCGCGTATCGTGACGATCGGTGGATCAGTCTACATCGTCGCGTGGGCGTTCGAGCAGGACGCGTCGTCCAAGCGGCAGTTTGAGGAGCAGGACGTTATGGTTGAGTGGAAGCTCCAGGAGAAGTACGCCGCCGAGAGCATCGAAGGTGACGACGCCGAGACGCAGGAAGAAACAAAGACCCCGAAGACGCGCGGTGCGCGCCACGCCACGAAGGACGCAGCCAAGCGGTGGGTCGTCTACCAGCGGTACTGTCACGTCTACAAGCGCGGCGAGCTCGAAGGGCTCATCGCCCAAGTGCCCGGTCTCAAGGTACTGGACACGCAGTACAGCCGATCAAACTGGTGTCTCCACGTCGCGCGCGTCACCATCGCGTGAGAGCCGTGGTCAAATAGATGAAGTCCATGGTCCATCCAGTCGGTTACATTTTTGGATATGCCTTTTGTCGGGCTGGGTATTTTCGTACTGCGTACTACTATCGGCATGGCCGCGAGACTCTCATGGATCGCACGCGCGACGACCACGAACATGACGAGGAACGCGATGCGACCAGCTCGTCCGAGAGCGAGCTCGACGATGGCGGAAGCGACGTATCTGAGAATGGAAAACGGCAGCTCGACCCGGCTGGCCCACCAGGCGACCTCGGCCGTGGCGGTGCTCAAGACGACGAGGAAGCGGACGAAAACGAGGACGATGATGATAACGATGCCGAGACGCAGCGTATTGGCACGAGCGTGCTTCGCTTCGCGCGGTGCGTGCAGTATGCGAGCGAGGATATGGTGGCAAAGCCACATCCAAGCTGCATGAGCTCACGATGGTTGCGTGGGATTGTGAATTTGTGTAGACGATGCGTCAAGACGGGGGAGTTTGCCAAGGCCATGGCAGCGCTGCTGAAGGTCGTCGAGATCAGCGAGGTCGACGCTGCTCCGTATCGTCAGGCACTGCTCTTCGCAGCGCAAGTCTTCACCGTCACGGGCCAAGACACCAAGGCGCTCGAGTGCATGATGGTACTACGTGCTTGTAACGTGTGGCACTTTTGAAGACAGAACAATGGTCTGACATTCTCCCATGGGCGATATGGTATGTGTAGGAACTCTGGGACAACATGCCTCCGCCGTACACGCGAGGAGACGCTCAACTGCTGCTCGTACGAACCATCGCCCGTGTGGGGACACCGCCTCCATCCCTGTGTGACTGACGGATTGATCTGGATCTCCCCATCTTGGCAGGCCGTGATTTATGGGCGGCTCGAGCAGTCTCGCGTCGCTCTCTACTGGTTCAAGAAAGCCTTTGGCGGCCACAGTCCATCACCAGCAGATACGCTGAGCGCCTGGCTCTCGCTCGCCGAACGCAGCTACGAGGAAGGCGATTTTATCGTCTCGACCGAGGCCTACTCGCGCGCGTTTGGCTGCATCTTCCAGGCCCAGCGCTGGCCACCTGGCCTGCGCATCTTCCAGTTTGTGGCGCGCTTCCTCACGGCACTTGTGTCGGTCGCCCACTTACGACGCGACCGCCAGTGCTACCGCCAACAGATCGCATTCTCGCTGGCCGTGACGCTGGTCGAAAGTGACGCGATCGACAGTATCCTGCTGGCCGAGCGCGCGTTCGACCGCGAGTACTTGGCGCTGCGACGTGTGTACGCGGTGTCGTTCCCGTCCATTTATGCGTATTTGTTTGAGGAAGAAGACGGCTTCGTCGGGCGTATTGCTCGTGCCTGGCGCGCGTGGCGTGCGCGGCGCGCGCGCAAGCGAGCCATCGACGAGCGAGAGCGACAGAAGCGTGAGGCAGCACTGCTAGCCGAGGCAGCGAGGGCTGCGAACGCCAAGAAGAAGAAGAAGAAGACACCGATACCAACCGCCAAGCGCAGCGACGACGAGAGGAACGACGAAGCGCAGCTGCGGCTGCTTCGACAGCGCACAAAGGCGCGGATCACGTCGCTGCGCACAGCAACCTCCCCCGTCAAGAAGCCGAAATCGTCGCCGCCCACGCCGACCAAACGTACTATCTCAGAGCGCGAGCCCGAGCCAAAGGCGGAGACCGTCACATCGCCGACGCGGCGGAAGCTAGAGACCGTCAAGCGACTTCGCAACAGCTGCAGCTCGACCACGACCGATCCACCAGAGGCAGAGGGAGACCACGGTTCGTCGTCAAGCGGGAACCAGCGCCCCACATGCAGCAGCAAGGACGTGGCGTCGTCGTTGCTGGACGTGTACGCGTTCCCGCCACTCGCGGGCCACCGCCGCGCGTTCGAGGCCGACGCTGGACGCGCGCAAGGCCCCGCCGATATTGAGGAGGACGAGCTCCAGGAGATCGAGGCGTTTGCGCGCATGGCCCACTACCGAAGCCGCGTACTCGTGCACAAGCACCAGCCGATCCAGGTCGCTGGCCAGATCGAGATCGAGCGCGTGACGCCGCAGTGGCTGCGCCGCTTTCAGGAAGTACTGAGTTTTATCGAGACCCACGAAGGAAAGCACGGCACGGCTACGAACGCGAGCCACTACTTTTCCGAGATCCACGCGCGCGTCGTGTTGCAGCTCACGCACGTGTACACACAGTACGTGCTCCAGCACGGCAAGACGTCGTTTACGATCCAATTGGCCAAGCTACTGCGGCGCCTGGAGAGCTGGGCGTTTGCGAGCGTTGGGGGAGACCTGGTGCTGGCGCTGCGCGACGTCCAGGCCCTCGGCGAGCGCGAGGAAGCGCACCGGAACCTCGAGTTCTTCCACGCCCGACAACAGCAACAACAACGTCACACTTGAAAAGAAACGAGTTTGTTTGACTTGTGTCCCTGCTACTGTATAAAATGCCATCCACGCCACCCGAGTCCTCCTTGGTCGTCGCCCCTCTACAGCGGCCGCGAGTCGTCGGCCGGGTTGGGCTCGACGCCATTCGCACCAGCCGAGCGCTGGTGGTGGCCGTAGTGCTGTTGCTGTTGCATGTATCCCCCACTGCCCCCCGGCCCGCCGCCGACGTCTGGCCCCAAGTGCGGCGAGCGTCCTCGCTCCATGCGGTGGTCGTATCCAGCGCCAGGTCCACTGCCTGAGACGTTCCTTTCAACGTCCATCATCGAGAACCCGCGGCCGCCGGGCCCCGCACCGAGTGGACCACCGTTGCCGCTGCCGCCGCGGCTCAGCGGACGCGCAAAGCGGTCGGGCATGCTGCCTTGCTGGGACGGAGGCGCTCCGCCGCCGGGCGAAGGACCGCGGTAGTCCGGGCCGACGGGTTCGCCTCGGCCACTGCTCGGTGGGTACCGGTTCGAGAACGCGTCTGGGCCGGGGCTGTACTGCCCGCCACCAGGCCCACGCGAGTCACGATACCGTCCATAGGAAGACACGGGCTCGGCGGGGCCGACACCTTGGCCCGCGCCCGGGCCACTCGGACGCCCCAGGGGAGGCCCGCCACGCGGCAGGCCGCGGTCGCCGCTGTAGTACACCCCGCCGCCGCGGTTAGGCTCTTCCCCACGGTGGACGCCACCAGACGAAGGACGGCCGCCGCCCATGTACCCACCGCTCGACAAGGATGCCGACGGCGGTGGGCCGCCGCGACCTGCCATCGGGTCGCGGTCGTGCCACTCGGGCGCATCGCCGTACGCGCGGCGGTGGTGGTACTCGCCCGCGTCCGACGTGACCGGCGGCGGCTCACCGCCACCGCCGCCCCAGCGTGACGACGAGGTCGAGGAGGACGTCGGGCCGTCCGCCGATGCCATCGGACGCAGCGGCATCGACCGGTAGTCACCGCCACCGCCGCCACCGCCACTGCTTTGACGACGGTAGCCATCGCTCGGCTCGCCGCGGCCCCCAGGACCGCTGGGGGGCGCAAACCGATCGCCGGACGTGAGCGGCGGCGCCATGCGCAACGGCGGTCCACCGTACCCGCCGTCGCGGTCGCGTTCACGGTCTCGATCGTCGGCGCGGTAAGACACAGGCGGCACGAGCCGCTCGTCACTGCGGCCTGGCGGCAAGCCCATCGAGGGTCCACGGCCCATGGGCGCCACGCCGACCGCGGCGCCACCTGCATACGCACCGTCACGACCACCGGGACCTTCTCCACGCACGCGCTTCGAGTCGTAGCCGTCCACGGGCCGGTCGGCGGGCACGGCCGGCGAGCCCCGCTTGCGCAAGGCCGTGTTCGACGACGAAGACGTCTCGGGGAACAGCGAGAGAATGACCGAGTGCATGTTCTGCGGGAAGCACGCTGTGAGCAGCTCGTTGTCAAACACAATCAGCTCGACGATGTCAAAGGCCGAAAGGAACACGTGGCCGGCGCCGCGGAAGCTACCCGGCGGTGCGAGAAAGCGCTGCTCCGTGCCGGCAGCGTTGCTCTGCACGCGCCAGCCCTGGCGCAGCAGCACCGGCAGCGCATTGTTCTCGAACATGCCCATGACAAACTGCGCCTCGCGCTCCGTGAACGGCACGGTCGAGCGGCGCGACTGGTACACGGGCGGTTGCTGCTGCTGCGGGGGCGGTGGGGGCTGCTGCGGGGGCTGTAACGGCGGCGGTACGGGCACAGCGCTCATACTCATGGGCGCAACGGGCACCGACACGGTCGCGGTCGACGACGCCGGCGTGACACTGCCGGCCTCGGGGCTGTCCGGTATGCGGTCGTTGCGGAACGCCGAGGACACGGGCGGCACAGACGGATCGGCGCGCTCGATCTCGTCCTGGATCAGAATCTGGATCGTGTTTTCGATGCTCAGCTCCTCGGCGTCGCCGTCGGCGTACACGATCGTGTACAGCGACGTGGGCTCGTCAAACTTGACGACCTGCCCGAGAAAGCGGCCGTGGCCGACAAAGGTCTTGGCGACGCGCAAACCAATGAGGTCGTCGGCGTACACTTCCCGGCCGTGGAACATGATGCGCACGTCCTGGCCGTCCTGGCCCGGCGACATGGGATCGTCGTCGCGCGGATTGCCGCCACTGCCACCACCACCACCAGCACTACCGCCAGGGTAGTTGGGCGTGTCGTCAGCGCCGCGGCCATTGTCCCTGGGCTGGTTCGAGTCGTTCCATCGACTTGTGTCGCGCGGATCGGCGCGCTCGCGGCTGCGCGATCGGCTGCGGTCGCGTCGATACTCGGTGCTGCGTCTGCTCGGCTCGGCCCTATATCCGTTCATGGGGACGTCGTCATCACCCGCAGTTGCACCACCGCTAATGGACCCACGCTTGTCCGCCCGCGTGCTGCCGCTGTCACTGCCACCGCCACCGCCACTTCCACGGCTGCGGTTCATATGGATCATCGCGGCGCGCGAGAGCGACGGCAGCGTCATCGAGCTGTTGCGCTCGCGATCCGCGTCCCGCTGGGGGTCGCGGTCGCCTCGATACCGGTCGCTCGTATCGCGCTCGCGACTTCGCTCCGAATCACGCTGGTCACGCGGCTCACGATCGCTTCGCACTCGGTCACCATCACGCTCACGTTCACGCTCGCGATCCCTGGCAGCGCCGCCGGCGTCCTTCGTAACGGCACTACTGGTGCTGGCGCTGGCGCTGGCGCTGGCACTGGCACTGGTACTGGCACTGGCACTGGCATTCGTGGGCTTCTCCTTGCTGGGACGTCCAATCATCTCGTCGTCGGTCGCGCCCTGCGACGTGGTCTCCGATCCGTCGCTCTCGTACGCGTCCTTGGTAGCCGGTGGCGCACTGCCGCGGCGTCTACCGGCCGCAGCGGCACTCGAGGAAGATGAAGGCGGCGGCACCGACGACGGCTTCTCGCTCTTGATAGAGGAGGGCACGACCGCCGACGGTGGCGGTCCCTTGCGCTTGTCGTCGTCCTTGGCCTTCCGCGCACTCGGGGCGACCGCCGCGACCGCTGCCACGGCCGCCGTGCGCGGCGAAGGCTTGCGCGTCGCCAGCTTCTTGAGCGGCGGCGGCGGCTTGCGCTCGCTCTCACTGCCTGTCTCGGATGCGTCTTCGTCCTCCGCTTCTTCCTCGTCATCGTCCTCGGCTTCCTCTTCTTCCTCCTCGTCGTCGTCATCATCACCATCGTCTTCCGACTCGCTCACTTGCTGCTTGGCGCGGCTGCCGCGCTTGGTCGCCGCCACGGATTTTTCCTTGCGCTTCGACGCGTCGCCACTGCCGCCGCGCGCGCGCGAGGGCTTCGCACCGCCCGGCGACGCCATCGTCGCCGCCTTGTCGCCCATGGTGGAATACGGATATGGGAGCTTCAGGCCACCAGGGCAGGTTGGGCTCTCTGGCGAGCTCTTCGCATATTTCGATATTTGAAAAAGAGCGGACGTTCGACTATCTCGTTCGCATCAATTCTCGTAGTGTATGAACTGATTGATGAACCTCAGAATCTTCTCGTGTCTCTAATCATCATGTATTTACAGAGGTATAAACAAATAGGAGGTTGCTGCGTTTTGGGAAACTGTCGATTTATGTGAAATACGGAGGACGTTTGCTGCGTCGTTACAGACAGTCCACTTGTCCACAGACGGTTCATGGAACGATCCATTCGGGAACAGTTCCACAAAACAAGGAACACAGTGGTGTCCCGAATGTCCCGAATGAATGTGGCCATTTTCAAGTCCCCGAAACCGCATTTCGGATTGGTCTGGGGGCAATTGAACATGGCGGCGTCTTCCTCGGCGGCACTCGCCGTCGCTGGGGCCGTGGCGATCGTCTACTCGCTCGTGCTACTGCGTGTCAATCAAGTCGTGAACGTCCCCTACATGGTGCGGCGCATTCCATTTTGACCAGCACCGTGGTTGCTGAGATATCACGGTCGCCGGCCGTTCTATCTTAACTAATGGTGCTGCCACCAAACGCACGTGCAGGACGAGGTCTTCCACGTACCGCAGGCGCAAAAGTACTGCGCGGGTCGCTACGGTTCGTCTTCTGGTGCTCTTTCCGCTTATCGATCCGTTCGGGGAAAGCGCTGACGGTGTTGCTTGTCGTATAGACGAATGGGATCCGAAGATCACGACGTTTCCCGGCGTGTACCTTGCGGGCGTCGCGCTCGCGCATGCTGCCAACGCCGTCGGGTGGGCCACAGACCACGCGTTTTGCTCGATGGCCGTACTGCGGTTCGTGAACGTGCTGTTTGCCGTGGGCAACACATGGCTCGTTGTTCAACTGCGCGCGATGCTGGTGGTGAGTGTCGGCTTTATATCCCGTTCGTGCAGTTCTCCCCGCATGTCTTACGTATACGGATTGCTCTAGCCCACGGACAAGCATGCGCTGATGCATGCCACGATGATCTTTTGCTTTCCCGTGCTCTTCTTCTTCTCGTTCCTGTTCTACACGGATGCCGGCGCGACGTTCTTCGTGCTACTCATGTATTTGCTGGCGACGCGCATCGACCTGCGCGTGCGCCCCGTGGCCGCAACGAGCTTCCTCCCAGGCGCGCTGGTGCGTTTGTTTCGCGACTCATACTATTTGCCAATGGGCGATGCTTTCCTCTGTGGTCTAATTATTCTCCGCAATCCGTCCAGGCTGGTGCCGCCGCCGTGCTCTTTCGGCAGACCAATATTGTGTGGGTAGTGTTTGTTGCCGGCGCGATCGTTGTGCGATTCGTGGAGATCTCACAGGGCCAGTGGATCTACGGGTAATAACATCCTGCTGACTTGCTCTCCTGTTCTCCCGAGTGCTAAGTTGTTCCGCGGTGTAGTTCGTCGAAGCAAGACGCGAAGCTCCATCCGTCGACGCTTGTCGTTCGCCACTCGTACGTACTCGCCTCAGCAATCCACTGACCATCGTTCGAATCTTAAAGACGCTCATGTATCCAACAGCGCGGTTCGAGTGGTGATCAACTTCGTGGTCGCTGGCGTGTCAGAACTTGTGGGGCTGCTGCGCATTCTGTGGCCGTTTGTCGCCGTCGTGGTCGCGTTCCTGGTGTTCCTCGTGAAGAATGGAGGCATCGTCGTAGGTGAGTTGGTTTTCGCTACCGCTTTCGCTCATGAATATATGATGCGTTCTTATTTTCGAATGCTTGCTCTGTCACGCCAGGCGACAAGTCGAACCACGAGGCAGGCTTCCACGGCGCGCAAGTGCTCTACTTCATCTTCGTCGCCTCTACTGGCTTTGGTGCCGGTCTCTTTGCGCCGTCCCAAATCGTTCGCTTTGCCGCTTCGGTGCGCCGCAATGCCAAGTCGCTGTTAGGGCTTTTCTTCGTTGCCGCGGCGCTCGCGAGCGTGGTCCTGGTGATCCATTTCTTCAGTCCGGTGCACAAGTTTATGCTCGCGGACAACCGCCACTACACGTTCTACGTGTGGCGCAAGTTTTTCCTGAAACACCAGCAGGCCAAGTTCATCCCGTCGCTGCTCTACGTGTTCCAGGCGTGGCGATGCTGGACCGAATTGCGTACGTGTCTTGTAGTTGTTCCGCTGTGAAGCTGCTTTTTATCGAGTCTCTCTCACCCACGTATTGTCACAGGCCGGACACGTACGCCGCTGTGGCTGCTGGTCTTCAGCATCGCGACGATCCTCGTACTTGTGCCGTCGCCATTGGTCGAGTGGGTGTCTGTTTTCAGAAATCGTCACTGTGCCCTGCTTATCTGACTCGTGTGACTCTGTAGACCGCGCTACTACCTCATCCCGTTCGTGCTACTCCACCTGCACACGCCCCCTGTACGTTTCGCTCTCGTCTGCTCATGATATCTTGCCCACGAACTTTGCGATATTCCTGACCGACAGCAACCGGCGTGGCAACTGGCGACCACGATTGCGGGCTTCACGCTCGTCAACGTCGCGACACTGTACGTGTTCCTCTACCGTCCGTACCAGTGGGGCGACGGCTCGATCGCACGGTTCATGTGGTAAAAGCAAAACCACTCAACCTATATGCGAAAAGAAAAAAATCGTGTTCTTACGAGAGTACAACGACCACACGCACACACGCAATCCGAAAACAAGACATGACAGCCTGGTCAAAGCCGGATCCACTTTAGGCGACGGGAGCAACCTCAACGGGCGGTTCCGTTGCCACCGCACGGATCTTGTTGGCCGTCCCAACAGGTTGCACGCGCGCAAACAACTCGCCCTTGATGGGCAACGACAGCGACGTGTCGTACGTGATCGCGAACGGGTCGCGCTCCATCACAAACTCAAACTTGCTCAGCATGGCCGCGAGCGCGATCTTCATCTCAAGCATCGCGAGCTTCACGCCGAGGCAGATCCGTGGACCGCCGTGGAACACCAAAAACTTGCAGGGCGAGATCTGGTGGAGCTTGCCCGTCGCCGCGTCGATCCAGCGCTCCGGTTTGAACTCGCGCGCGTCGTCGCCCCACATCCACGGCAGCCGCGCGGTCGCGTACGTCGGGATGATCACGCGCACGCCCTTGGGGATGAATGTGCCATCGCTCAGCACCGTATCGCGCACTGCCAAGCGGTTGTTCAGCGGTGCCGCCGGGTTGAGTCGCAGGCTCTCTTTGATCGCGGCCTCCAGGTACGTCAGCGATGACACATCGTCCATCGTGGGCACGTAGTCGTCAGTACCATCAAAGCACCGCGGCAACTCGGTCTTGAGTTCACACAGCACCTTTTTGTACACGTGCGGGTAGCGGCTCATCATGATCACGAACCACGCGAGGCTCTGGCCAGTCGTACCGCGTCCGGCGGCGATGAAGTTGAGCGCCATGTCGCGGATCAGTTCGGGCTTCACAGGCTCCTTCGCCTCACCAGCAGTCTCCTTGGAGAGGAAGAGCGAAATGAGGTTCTTCTCCTGCTTCATCGAGGTCGCATCGCTCTGCCGGAAGCTTGCCATTGAGTCGTTAATGACTTGGAAGATCGCGTCGTTGATGCGCTTCATGTCCTGTGTAAACTGCTTCTCTTCGCCAAGCTGGAGCCAGCGCTTGAGCTTCCAGAGGAACATGGGCTGCTGCGAGCGCGAGTGGATCACCATGGGGCACCGCGAGAACGCGCGGTGGAACTCACCGTCAAACGCCTTCGACTTGTCGTCCTCATTCCTTCCGTCCAGGTCGTCCAGGCAGCCGAGGCGCACGCCGAAGCCGATCTTCGTGAACACGTCGGTCGTGAGCGCGTCCATGAGCAGCTTGAGCTCGACATGGTTACCATTATCCTGGGTCTTGGTCAACTTCTGCAAGAGGGTCCGTGTGTCCTGCGCGATCGCCGTGGCCATGCTCTCGCGCATCATGTGGTGCGAGAACAAGTGGCTCGCGGTCTTGCGCTGGCGGCGCCACGCGGCGCCGTCCGCGACGAAGATGCCGTTGAAGCCAAAGAATTCCGCGCCCAGCTCTCGCAGTTGGGGACCCTTCTCAAACGCGTCAAAGTGGGTCTTGAGCACGTCTTCAAAGTGGGATTCCTGAGTCAGCACGATGAACGGCTCGCGCCCGAGCGACTGGAGCAGCCACGCTTTGCCGCCGTGGCGCAGGCTCTCGTCCAGCAGCCAGTCGTGGATGCGCGCGCGGTGCGTGCGCACGAGATCCAGCGTGTTGCCCAGCAGCGGCAGTGTGGAGGCCGGCCGGGGGAGGTGCTGCAGCGTGGCCTGGAGGCGCTGGTGCGAGAGCGTTTTGTAGCCGAGCCACACCGCGGCGAGCAGCAACGCGGCGGTCGAGCTGTTGAGGCTTGCGAGGAACTCGGACGGCAGCCACATGCCGAAGGAGATGGAGACACGGAGACTTGGGACTTGGACCGATGGAGGGCAGTTGAAGAGTGGAGTGTGGGAAGCGCGGTGGCGGCGGCTTGAAGATGTTGAAGGGCTCCACAAAAAGGAGGAGGAAAAGAAGGAAGGGAGCGCCATGACAACCTGTGCTCGTCACGGGAACCGTCGCGGTCCGTTCCGTGAGCCCGGCTTTTTGGTGTGTGAAGCGGCGTTATCGTCCAACGGCCATGGCGGTACGAGGCGCGTCAACGGAACAACCATGGTTCTCTTCCATGCGACAGTGCAACGGCGAAACCCAGGATTCATCCTTGATACGTTATCAAAACAGCTCCCTTATCCGTGCGCTCACACGAGAAGCATATGGCTGCATGAAGAGCCTTCCTTCCACCGATCGAGCGCTTCAGGGATTACATACATTTACTTCACGACACAACGTTTCCATGGAGCATCCAACAAGAACAATATACTAGAATACAGCCAGACAGATCCCCTTGTCGCCACTACGCGTCGTAGTCGCTCTTGGCGTGGATCACGGCGTCACGCCACAGATGCGGATGTTCGCGGACGGGACGTGGCGGCAGTGGCATCGGGTTTTGTGGAGCGCGTTCGCTGCTGTGGACCGGAGGAAGGAGATGCGGCTTCCAGCCGGCGCGCGCCGCCATCACGGCCGGTGCGTCGTTGTCATGGAGCTGCAACTGGTGGCGGGGCGTCGATGGCGCGGCTTTGCGCGGCGCATGGATGACAGCGCGGCGGTCGCGAATGACGGCGCTGTCACTGAGCGTGGGTTCGTGCTCAAAGAGGAAGTAGACCATCTTGAGGAGAAGGCGGCGAATCGAGGAATGGACAGGTGAAGGAATGGCGGAGGGGGAGAAGGAGAGAGTGTGTGTACCTGGAAATGCGCTTGCGCAATTTGATGCGGCATCAGCGAGAGGTGCGGCTCGTGCGTCCCTCATTGTGGATGTGACGAGGCCCTGGCGTGATCTTTTTCGGAGCTCTTCGCCAAGAGTCGGGCCGTTTGAACGCTAAGTTCACGTACTTAGCCTTTAAAAAGCGCTTTTTGTGCCAAAAACGAACCTAGTGCGTATTTCCCCTCGTTCCACAAGCAGATGAGCAAATGGAATGAAGGGAGAATGGACACTTGAAGGTTCCCGCGAGCGGTCGTCAGTGGCCAGTAGTGGTCAGTGGTCATGCGCCGCACGCAGGCACTGCACACAAGGAGGAACGCCTTCTCGAATCTTGAAGTTACGCTGCCATTACAGCTGCGCAAACGAACCGGCCAGTCCCATCCACGGCCATGGGGTTAGGAGCGTCGCCGCCGTGCTCCCAGGTGCGGACATGTATCGCCGCCGGCCATGAGCTGTCGCCATTCAGTGCAATGTATTGCATTTGATGGCGCCAACTGTAGGATGGCTGACCGCTTGGCTAACGGGCACCAACGGTTAGCCCCTGTACATATCGGCTGATGGCAGGTGACAAACGACTCGGTGATGTAAACTGACCCGCCTCAAAGATGCCACCGTTGGGCGGAGGTCGACTGCGTGCTCATGACGATGGGCCAACGCAGCGTTGAATCCCACGAACAGCGCCATGGCGGCTGTGCTCGGCATCGATCTCGGCCGCGCGAGCTGCTCGGCGTTCGTGCAGCTCACTGGAGGCGACGCCATCGCCGGCGAGAGTTTCAGTCTCCACATCGAGCCAATCGTCGCGCTCACGGCCAAGAACGAATGGCTTGTGGGCGAAGAAGCACGCCACGCGGCCGCAGGCGGAGCCGGTGAGGCTGTGTGGGACCTACTGGCGTTGCAAGGTCGCAAGCTAAGCGACCTCACGACCGCGCAGCTCAGGTCGTGGCCGTTCCGCCTCGTGGCGGGCGCCGCCGGCAAGGCGCTCGTCGAATTCCAGCCCAAAGCGTCGCTACCACGCACTGTGTTTACGCCCGAGGAGTTGCTAGCCGTGCTGCTCGCGCGCGTGCGGCAGCTTGCGGAGCAACGTGCCAAGTGCGGAATAATTGAGGAAGCCGCGCTGACGATTCCCGCGAGCTGCAACTACACACAGCGCCAAGCGATCCGGGACGCCTGCGAGATGGCGGGTCTCAATGCGCGACATCTCGTTGTCAGTTCGACTGCTGCAGGGCTGGCGCACACGCTGCCGTGCGACGAGGAGGTCGTTGGGCAACTTCTTGTGGTCGTCGACTTTGGCGCTGGCTCGGTGGATGTCTCGATGGTGTCGGCGTTAAGCGCTGGCAGTTTGGAGGTCAAGGCCACGGCGGGCGACTCGGCGGTCGGCGGGGTCGTGCTCACGGAGCGGATCGTTGGCCATTTCCTGGGCGACTGCACCATCCAGGCGGTCGTCGCGACCGCCAAGACGCTCAACCGTCTGCGCCGCGCGAGCCAACTCGCCAAGAAGATCCTCACGACCTCGGGAAGTGCGTCTGTGCAGCTGCAGGTCGACTCGGGCGCGTTTGTCGGGACGATCACGCGCGCACAATTTGACGCAGTCTGCTCGGACTGCTGGGGCCGCATCGCCGAGCTCATCCAGCTCGTGGTGGCAGAAGGCCACGCAACCACCGACCAAGTCAGCGCCGTGTTGCTCTGCGGTGGCTCGGCCGTCGTGCCAGCGGTGGGCGGTGTGGTCCAGAAACTCTTCCCCATGACGCAAGTGGACGTGGACACCACGGGCGAGCTGCCGGCACGCGGTGCGGCGATGCTCGCGGCGTCGCTCGTGGATACCTCGCGCTCGATGACGCTCTTGGACGTGACACCGCTCGCGTTCGGCGTGCAGCGCCGTGGCTCGAAAGACGTGACGATCCTCATCCCAGCGAACGCGCGCGTGCCAGCGAGCGGTGACAACGTGTTTTTTGTCGGTGGTCACGTCACGGAGCTCGCGTACCGCGTACTCGAAGGCCGCCACCTACGCCAGGCTGTTCTTGGTAGTGCGAGTAGCACGAATCCACACGTACCCGCTGTCTCCACGCCGCATTGTGTCGGCACGATCCGTGCTCTGCCCTCTCCGCTGACGTTGACGAGCCCGCCCAAGCCGGTGGTCACCAAGCTCACCATCGCGTTCGACCTCACGGAGGATCTCCAGCTCACGGCGTCGATCGCGGACCTCGCGACCAAGCTGCCGAGCACTACGACATTCATGGGCGACGACACTATGCTGCCGCGCGGGTCGATTGCGCGTGCCAGGGGCGAGCTCGACCGCATTTTTGGCGGCCACCGTGTAGTGTCCGTGACGACGCCTGCTGCCGCCGCCTGTAGCGACTTCACCGACGCGCCGCCGCGGAGCGCTACGGCCACGCTCCACGAGTACGCACAGGCACTGCGCGATATGCTCGCGACCAAGACATTGGCTGTGCGCATCTCGGACGACGACGAGCGGCGCCTGACGACCAAGCTCGACGAGCTCCAAACATGGCAAGATTCGTCCGCAGGCCCTCCACAGAAACTGCTCCCTAACGGAGGCGATGGCGCTGATGCGACTGGCAAGATGCATGGTGACAGCGATGCGACAGAAGCGCGTGCGCGGCTGCGCGCGCTGCAGCGTCTCCATTGGAGCACGGTAGCCGCCGCCGCCATCGCGCAGCTTCGCGACGAAGTCGACGAAAGCTGAGATATCTGGGGGGCCATGCTGTCCCTCATGGGGGCATATTTGTCTTCTTTCAGTACGTTTTGAGTGAGGTTTTTCAGGAAGTCACAAAAATGAGGTTTTGAACACTGCCAGCGCGTTCTTTTCCGCTCTCTTCCTTTTTTTCTGTTGTCGTGGCGTCCCCCAAAGCCGCTTGTTTCGCGAAAAGCCGACCCAGCGACACGGCGCTCGCGTTGCGTTCACGCTCACCCTGTGGCCGCCCCACGCACCTGATCGACAAGCGAACGAAACCATCGTCTCGCGCGGAGCAAGGGCCATCCAGAGCAGGTCTTTTCGTCTCGAGAGGTCGCCTACAAGCGGCACAACAACAGCCGACGTACGTGTCGTTTATGTTGTTGTTGTGATTGCGTGGTGACCCATGGATTGCCTGTTGCTCTCGCTAACCTCGCGTAGGTTAACGCTACATACAGTAGGACGAATACCATGGCGACGTCGACTTCGTCACCTTCGTCTACGACTGATAGCGCGGCTGCCGCGGCGTCGGCCGAGCCACTCGGCGGCGCGTCGATCGCGCTCAAGATCCGCACGTTGGACCAGAAGACGTATCCGATCGTCGTACGCACGGACGCGTCAGTGCCGCAGCTCAAGGAAGTCGTCGCGAGCGAGACGGGGGTCGTGCTCGCGCGACAACGGCTTATTTTCCGCGGCAAAGTGCTCAAGAACGACCAGACCATTGCCGCGTACGCGCTCGAGGACGGCCACGTCGTGCATCTCGTCGTGCGCGCCGAGGAGGCCGTCGTGGCTGAGGCTGCGCAGCAACAACGACAGCAACAGCAACAACAATCACATCACGTTAATGGGACGCGTCATAACCGGTCGGCGCAGACCCAGGCAGCCCCGACCACGCGGAACGACGACGAGCCCGATCCGACGATGGGGCTTTCGCCGCGTCCGCGCGTGGTCATGGGCGCGACGATCGCCGTGCCCGACGACATGCCGATGCCCTTTCTCAACTCGATGATCGCCAACTTTGTGAACTCGATGGGCACGGCGGCCGCGGGCGCCGCAGCCGTTGGAGGTGATGTTGGTGTGCTGCCCGGAGGCGGCGGCGACGACGCGCAGCGCTCCCAGCGGAATCGAGACTTGCTGCGCCGGCTGCGGCGCGCGCGCAGCACCTCGGACAACGCTGCGAACGGAGCAGGTGGGACGGCCACCGGTAGCTCCCGTCGACGCGCGCGAGACGGTAGCGACGGGGGTGCCGTCGTAGGCGATAGCATGTCGTTTGCGAATTCGCTGAGTGGCAGCATGCTTCGCGACTCGGCCGAAAGCCAGCTCCGTCGTCTCGAGCAGTCGCTTTCGAACGCACGTACGTTGACTCCAAGTTTTTTCGTGAGTACGAACGCTTGTTTATTCACCCGGTTTGTGTTGTGTAGTGTTCGATCTCCCGGAGCTGCAACCGCGCGACGAGCCGGAGGGCTCCACGGCGGAAGTGAATCGGAACGATGAGGTTGTGCAGGCTCAGTTGGCGCAGCTGCGTGGCTTCATTGAGCGGTTCGGACCTCGTATGGATCGACTGCCAGCGGCGCTACGTGAGATCGGGTGGTACGCGCGCCAGAACCAAGAAGCCCCCCACGATCTCGTGAGCTCCACGGTGCGAGCGATCGACACGTTGCAGAGCGTGGGCGACTCGGCGTCAACGATCGCGCGGTTTGCTCGCCATGTGTTCCTGGCCAACTCACCGGACATTCCGGCACCGATGGTTCGAATCGACGATCGTGGCACTTTGCGCGCTTCGCTCTCGTTCCCTGTTATGGGTGGCGTGGGCGGTATCCTCCCTCCTCACGTACTCCCGCGGACCCGTGCGGAGCGGCAGCAAACGCGTGGTTTGGAGTCAATACCCAGAGCAGCCACCACCAACACCAACGGCTCAAGCAACAACAATGACGGTGCCGCTGCCCCTGGTACGCCTGAGAGTCCCGGTGTGCTGCGATCGCTGTATCAGCGTGTCGCGTCGGGCTTTCTTGGATCTCGTGGCAGTGAAGGAAGATCCGAGTCAGAAGCTGCGGCCACTACTGCGAATCCAGGATCCCCGGCAGTTCTCCATCCGGACGACGACGGCGATGTTGGTATGAACCGGTTCACGATATCGGCGCTGTCGGGTCCGTTCCAACCAGTCTTCCCTATGTCATTCTCCGGCGGTGGACTGTTCCCGCCAGCGGACCGCATGAATCGACCAGAATGGGATATCGTCGGACTGTGGCAGCGACTGGTGCGTGATCTTCGCGCGGGAACTGCATTTGGCATTCTGCGAGGTGATCCAGTGGCGTTGTATGACCTCATGCGATCGCTGGCGACCATCTTCGTTGCTGGTGTGTACACACCGTCGCTCACGTCGACGCCCATTCGAGTGTGGGCGCGGCGATTCCTGATCGCGGTTCGTCGCGTGCTGAGTGAGCAAACCATCCCCCCGCAGATTTTGGACCTGTCCCCGGATCGCAGTTCGTCGCGGCTCGTGGAGGAGCTCACGCGGCCTCTGGACCCTTTCATGCCTGAGCTCGTTGACCACATTCGCCGCTCCAACTCGGCGAGTCAGGGTGATGTCTTTGGACGAAGCTGTACTGAATTTATGCGTAACCTGGCGATCCAGTTCCTCACGCGTATCCGTGCGTATGTCAACGGCGACGACGCCTATGCGACACGACTGCTCGAGGGTATTCTCGTCGCGCTGGAAGTGGACGAAGGCCTAGCGTCGTACGTGGTTGCCAAGCTGATCGAGTTTTCGTCGCCGGCGCCTCCAGCGAGCCGCGACTCCCATGGAGATGCGCCCGCCGCGAAGCGAGCTCGCCGTGAATGATGCTGAGCAAATGCACCGCCGATAGCAGTCGAAGAGTCGACAAAGACACA
Organism: Pythium biforme; assembly: GCA_023337735.1. Taxonomy (NCBI): domain Eukaryota; phylum Oomycota; class Peronosporomycetes; order Pythiales; family Pythiaceae; genus Pythium; species Pythium biforme. The sequence goes on from JAADXJ010000216.1 coordinate 19,363, forward strand.
CCAAATTTGAGTTGGAGTTGGTGCATTTCAGTGCGTTGAGACAGCAAGCCACGAGAACAAGAATGCGAACGCAAGGAACGTGACTGGCAGACAAATTGATTTTCTTATTGGTTTCGTGCAGTGAGGACAAGAAGCTTCTACATCGTTCCCATTCCCACGATGGTGCATGAGGCGGTGGGAGAGGGTATCTATTCGACAAATTTGGGGTAGACGCGCTTATATAGGGGCAGGCAGACCGTGTCGTGCTGCTTGATGGGCTTGTTGAAGACGGCCTTGAAGTCGCCATGGGTACCAAGCGATTCCTTGATGTGCCCCGTCATGCCGTGCTTGGTGTAGAGCTCGACGGGCTTGAACCAGCGCAGGTCCTCTGGCTGGTGGAACATGTAGCGGATCACGGCCTTGCGCTTCTTGGTCTTCACGGGCGTGCCCGTGAGCACGACACGCTTGAGCACGATGCGGTCTGGGTTCACGTTCATGAGCGTGCCCGTGGCCACGAGCTCGCCGTTCGTGTGGAACATGAGGACCGAGGCGGGCTGGTACGTCACGGGCGCGTACACCGAGGCCACGGCCCACCCGGACTGCGGCAAGAACCGCTGGAAGAGGTGCTGGTCGCTCTTGAGGCTCTGGTCCGAGTAGATGGGCTTGGCCGCGTACCGGCGGAAGCCGCAGTGCATCACGACCGGCTCCTTGGACTTGAGCGGCTCGTCAAAACTCGCTGCGCGCTGCACCGAAAAGTTGAGCACCGACATGCGGTTCTCGTGCTTGAGCAGCGCGCCCAGCACGAGCGGCCCGGCCGCGACGCGCGCCTGGAACGCCTGAAGCGGCACGTACTTCACGTGGAGCGTGACAAACACACCGGACGCCACGTAGCCCGAGTCGCCAAACTCGCGCGGCAGCGTGAGCGTCGTGGCAGCCGTGGCATTCGTGGCCACTGAGTGGACGCTCTCCGTGTCGATATCCTCCATAGCGTTAGCGTAGGCCGTGCTGGCAAATGACGCGGCACGCGAGCGCGCGACGCTGTGCTTGCGACGCAGCTCGTTCTTTAAGACCTTCTCGGCCTCCTTGCCGCGCTGGAGCGCCATGCGCTGGACCATGGCAAAGTCCTGGAACTGGAAGAGTCGCGCGTAGTCCGGCGGGAGCGACTCCTTGGCGTCCCAGTGGCTCGTGCGCATCGACTTGAGTCCGCGGTAGCGCGCAAAGCGCACGCGGCCGGCCACGTCCACGGGCACGTCGAGTTCGTCGGGAAACTGGTCGTTCTCGCTCTCCTCGCGGCGCTTCTCCTTGAGCGCAGCCATGTTCTGGGAGCGCGTGGCCTCGTCCTCGTCGTCCATCGACATGTCGTCGTCGTCACCGTCCTCGTCGTCGTCGCCCTTGACGCTCTTGGTCGCGCAGAACGCCTGGTCCACCTTGTCTTCTTCATCCCCATCGACTTCTTCTTCCTCGTCCATGGCGTCATCCTCGCTGTCGTCGCCGTGGGCGTCCTCGTCCTCGTCCTCATTGCCGACCCACGCCGACTGGTAGTCGCTCATGCCGTCGCGCTTCTTGGTCTTCTTCTGCTGACGCGCCTCGCGCGCGGCCTCGGCCAGCTCCTCCTTCGTGGGCCACGTCTGCTCGGCCGCGAACGGGTCGTACTCGGCCTCCATGCGGAGGTCCTCCTGTACGTTCGGGTCCGCCTGCGCCAGCACGTGCGGCTCCGTGGCACCCGCCGCCGGGGCACTGCCATCGTCCTCCATCTTCTGGACAGCACTCGTCTGCGTGGTCTCGCCCACAGTAATGTGGCTCAGCTGGAACGTACCGACGTCCGTGATGTGAATGAGCTGGTTCACCGACATGGGCTTGCCACGCAGGTAGCCGCTGAGGCGCAGCGTGCCAATGTTCGGGTTCTCGACGCTGCCAGGCACGTACGACGCCGCGGTCGCGAGCATATAGGAGCGCGCCTCGCGCCAGTGGATCGTCTTGAGCGCCATGGTCAGGATCGTACGCGGCAGCTGGTTGTTGACGTTGTGGAACGTGACCTTGACGCTCTCGCCAAACTCCGTCTCGAAGAACCGCTGGCCGAGCTTCTTGAGCTCGGTCTGCGCCTTGGGCGTCTGGCCGTCCAGGCCCTGCACACAGCCGACGGTCGCTGGGATGCCCTGCGCGCGGATCGCCGAGATGATCTTGGCGCCTTCGACGTTCAGGGCCTGATCAATGCCATCGTGGACCGGCAGCACAAACACCACAATGTCGGCGACCTTGGCCGCGTCCATGGCGACCAGCAGGTCGTTGCCGCACTCGACGACGCACAGTTTCTGCTTGTGCTGCGCGAACACGCCGACCGCGCAGTTGCGCAGCGCGTCCGAGGCGGGCGCCTCGATGTGGCTGGCACCTTCGAGGATCGAGCGCGAGATCTCGCCGAGCTCCGCGCGCGCGCCCAGCGCAATGAGGGCGACGGTCTTGACCACCCCGCCCGCGCCGAAGCGGCGCTGGAGCAGCAAGTCCTCGCGCTTCTTCTCGCGGATCTGCTTGGTCTTGAGCTGGCGTATGGCCTTGTTGTTGGCGTGCATACCGTTGGCCGTGGCAATGCTCCCTTGGCTGGCACTGCCCGCCGCCGGCTTGCCCTCGATCTTGCCGCCCTGGAGCTTGGTCAACATCGTCTTGGACGCATGCTTGCCGACCTTGTGCTTCTTGTTCGACTGCTTGAGCGGGCCCGAGCGGTGGTGGTGGCCGCCCATATTGGTCCGCAGGGAAGAGACGGAGACGCTAGTGACGTCGCTTCGCGCTGGCACAAAATGCTGGCACACCGATCGAATGGTAGCCACCTTGCGTTGACCAGCACGGCAGGCCAACCAACCGAAGCGGCGAAGTGCCATCAATTCATTTTGCAATTCAATCCCGTCTGATTGGCTACAATTGGGGACATGCAAATGTTAATTGTAGCCTGGGTACGCTGTGGGGTACAATTATGTTTTCCGTGAACCACCCCACCACGACACAAAAAGGGAAAATGGCTGGCGCGACGGAACCCGAGACCTATGGCGACGCCGGCGACGCAGCGGCGACGCAGCGCTTCCTGGACAAGTACGGCGTAGACAAGCTGGCGCCGCAGTGGGGGCTCTCCCCGCAGGTCTGCGCGACGCTACGGGCCATGCACATCGCGTCGTTTTTCCCCGTGCAGGCCGTCGCGATCCCCAAAGTACTCGACAAGTCGCACGACCGCATCACCGACATTTGCATCAATGCGCCCACCGGAAGCGGCAAGACGCTCGTGTACGTCGTGCCCATTGTGCAGCGCCTGCTGCCGCGCGTCGTATGCCGCGTGCGCGCGCTCATTGTGCTCCCCAGTCGCGACCTCGCGATCCAAGTCCACCAAATCGTCGCGCGCTTTTGCGCCAACACGCCGCTGAAATGCGGACTCGCGATCGGCCAGTCGAATTTCGCGGCCGAGCAGGCCTCGCTTGTGGGCAAAGCCGATAGCGGCGTCGGTGGCTTGTTCAAGGGCAGCGCCGGCGTGCTCGACGGCGGCCACAGCCTCGTGGACATTTTGGTGGCCACGCCGGGCCGTCTCGTGGACCACTTGGAGCAGACACCGGGCTTTACGCTGCAGCATCTTCAGTTCCTGGTGGTCGACGAAGCCGACCGTCTCTTGAACCAGTCGTACCAAGACTGGATTGCCAAGATCTACGCGAGCATCTTCAACGGCCAGGACGTCGAGGAGACCCAGGCGGCGGGGACTGTGACCACGACGACGAACAGCAACAAGGCGATGACGCTGCGCCGCCAGGACTCGATCAACCGACGCCGCGTCCGCACGCCACTCACACGTGTGCTGCTGTCGGCGACGCTCACGCGGAACCCACGGAAGCTCGCGTCTATCGGTATGAGCAACGCCGAGCTCACCAAGATTGGCCGCGTCGACGATCCGCTCGCCGACAACGCCAAGGTCGGCGACGAGGCCGCGAGCGACGACGACGGTGAAGACGACGATGAAGATGGCGAAGAAACCAAAGACAATGAGCAGGGAGAAGATGGTGATACCTCCAAGGACAAGGACAAGGAGAAGATGTACACGACGCCGGCGAACTTGGACGAGTACGTGATCGAATGCGACACGGGCTCCAAGCCGCTCGTGCTGCTCGAGATCCTGAGCGACTACAAGGCCTCTGGTCTTTCCATTGTGTTTACGTCGAGCGTCAACTCGACCCATCGCCTTGCGCGTCTGCTGCAGCTCCACGCCGACCAGCCGGAGCTCGTGCGCGAGTACTCGAGCAGTCTCACGCAAAAGCAGCGCACGGCGCTGGTCGCGGACTGCAAGCTCCAAAAGGTGGACGTCGTCGTGTGTTCCGACGCCATGGCGCGTGGCATGGACATTGAAAATGTCGCGAACGTAATCAACTATGACGTGCCGTCTTACGTCAAGACGTACATCCACCGCGTGGGCCGAACGGCGCGTGCCGGGCGCCACGGCCGCGCGGTCACGCTGGTCAAGATGGGCCAGATGAAGGGCATGCTGCGCATGCTCAAGAAGGCCGAGAACAAGAAGCTCATCCCGTACACGCTCAACGAGTCTCACATGAAGACGCTCGTGCCCAAGTACACGGCGGCGCTGCAGCTGCTCAAGGACACGCTCGAGGCCGAGAAGGACGGCAAGCTCGCGGCCACGGCGACCGTGGACAAGTTGCGCCACGCGGCCACCAAGCACGACATCCCCGCGCCGACGGCTCCGATTGCCACGAGCGCAAAGGCGAAGACAGCGCCAAGCGGTGCTCTCGGCGAGGACGAGGTCGCGGCGCAGGAGATTAGCAGCAGCGAGCGCAAGCGCGCGTTCGCGATGCTCTACGAGCAGATCGAGAAGAACCTGGACGCGCGGCAGAAGCAGCGAACACAGTAAACGAGATAGACCCCATTAATCTTAATCACGCCCCTTTCGTTCGATTCATTCGCTATTAGTTGGCGCTAGTTGTGGTCGTCTCTTGACCTCCTTCCTCTTCCTCCTCTGATGGAGCTGCGGTATGGAGCGCGGCCTTCTTGGCCTCGCGCAGCTGCTCCCACTGCGGACGCTCCTTCTCCATCTCGATGCGCCGCAAATGGAACTTGTGGCCCTTGGACTTGACGTGCATCTCCCACTGGGACGCACCGACAAACTTGCGATTCCCGCAAATCTCGCAGAATCGTTCCTGGTACTTCTCGTTATGGGAAAGCGGCGTGTACTTGTCCGGCTCGGCCTCCTGCAGCGTCTGGTACTTGTCGACGGGAGCGCCCTGGAGGAACGCGCGCGCAATCTCGAGCGCCGGCGTCGCGACACGCTCTTTCCACTGCCCGACGTCGCTGCTGTCCACTTGGTACACGGGGATATTGCGCGGCACGAAGCGGTTGCGGATCCACGAGAGCTGGCGCCGCGCGTACTGCCGCGTCGCGACGTTCAGCTGCTCGACGCACGTCTGCAGCAGTGCGTCCAGCGCCGCGTCGCGCTCTTTCGCGAGCGCTTCAGATTCCTCGCTCTCGTGCTGTTGCTGCTGCCGGTGTTCCAGTGCGTCTAGGTACGGCGCAAACTCCTTGTACCCGATCGCCTGTAAGATGCCGACTGTGTGGTCAATCTCAGCCTCTTCATCCTCTTCCTCCCGGCCCTCTTCGTTGCTTGCAGGGTACTTGGGCGGATTAAGCTTGACCTGTGCCCGCAGGCACCGGATCTCGTCCACGAGGCCCGTCTCCATCATCTTGTCGACACGCTTGACCAGGCGCTCGGCCAGTACGGCCTTGCTGCAGTGGACCCAGAACGCGCACGCGTTAAAGAGCGTCTCGGTGTGTTGGTTCCCAGTTTCCTGGCGCGCGATGAGCTCGCTGTGGCGCACGCCCGTCTGGTAGAACACTTCGAGGCTGCGGCGCACGCGACGCGTCTGGTTTACGTGCCAGCGGCTTGCCATCGCCGGGTCCACGTCGCGGAGCCGCGCGTAGATCTCCTCAGGCGTCGCGTCCTCCTACGCAAACGCCAACTGATGGTTAGACAACGCTGGGCCTGCCTGTGTAGACATCACAGAGGTCTACTACGTACGGGAATCGCGGGTGCGTCGGCGCGCAAAGGCACGTCGTCGAGCACCTGGGCCTTCCAGAGCACCGACTGCGTGTAGTACATCGTGCCGCCGACGAGGATCGGGACTTTGCCGCGCGCGAGCACGGCGTCGATCGCGCGCAGCGCGCGGCGCTTAAAGTCATGGACGTCACAGCGACCCGACGGGTCCACGACGTCCAGCAGGTGATGCGGCACGCCCTCGCGCTCCTGCTCCGTCGCTTTGGCCGTCGCGATGTCGAGCCCGCGGTACATCTATTGAGACCGTGAAGAGGTTAGTACCTGGAGTTGGCGGGGCCTGCAGGAGGAACTGGGGGACCACACCTGCATGGCGTCCGAGTTGATGATCTCGCCGCCGACAGCCTTGGCCAGGTCGATCGAGAGCTTGGTCTTGCCGGCGCCCGTGGAGCCGACGATCACCAGCACCTTGCGTAGCGCCGACGCCATGATTGTCGCGGGTGAGAGGAATTGTATGGTGGCGTATGATTGGGTACAACACCAACAAAAACAGCGTTGTGTGGTGTGCACCACACCAGACCGCGAGCCGGATGCGGAGCGGAACAAAATGGACGCTCGATGGAGAGAACTGTTGGGCGTATGCGTATGGAACAAAGAATGAGGGCCTCTATTGGAGAGAATGGTTCTTGGCACTGGCCTTGGCGACCAGAAAGTCGGAAATGCTCTGTAGCCGCTCGTATTCGGCCTCGCCCAGTACAACATCGTCACTCCCTGCCGCCGGGGTGGCAGTTGGGGCAGTGCGTTTCGGTAGTCGCTTGATGCCCAGCACAGACAGACTCGACTGCTGGAAGAGGTTGCCGAAGGCCTTGGACGATAGGTGGAGCACGCACAGAGGCACCTTGTGGAGTCGACAGAGCACGGGGATGTGCCCGAACGCGCCCACGCTAATGTCCGGGTTCGACGCGAACACGACAACGCGTAGCTCGCGCTTGGCGATCAGTCGAGCGACGTGGTTCACGCCGCGCACAACGAACGGCTTGATCGCGGGCTCCGCAGCGCTGGCGTCTACGATCTCTTTGCGGAGGCGGTCGAGCACGATGTCGCGGTCCTCTTTTGAGAGCTCGTCGTACTGCGGCAGCGTGAATGGCCGCGAGATCAGTTCCACGACCTGGCGTTTCGTGGACTTCTTGTTGGCGCCGCCATGCTTGAGCTGCGGTGCAAGCGGCTTTCGGTTGTTGGGCTTGCCGACCGTCGGCGCCGGCTTCGCATCCTTTTTCCGGTTGCCCATGGTGGTGGTGGTTTGACGATTGTTGTGCCCATTCCAGTCAAACATAGAGGGACGTTTGATTGGCTATATATGTTTCACGTGCGGAAACGTACATTGGCTGAGATTAACGTATAAACGTTGGCCAATGCCCAGTTTCAACTCTCGGTTGATCACGTTGCGAATCCAGATAGGGCTGGGGCTTCGTAGGTGCGGCACGTGGTCGCTTTTTGTGCTGTTTTCGAGGCCAGCACGAACCCAGCCAAAAAAGCCCAGCGCCATCGTCCCATCTCGACGCGAAGCAAAACAAACGCCCAAACGCCCAACAGACCGACGCCAACGCACCAACGCACCGGCGGTCTTTGATCTGCGCATATCAGAGAGTGCTCTCCCAACACAACACAAACACCAACACCAGCACCGCATCCCCAACACGCCCAACAATCTCGGGAAGAACGTTGGTCTTGTTGGTACATTGTACGAGAATCCCACAACAAGGCAGACTTGTTGGCGTCGGTTCCAACACCTTTATCAAGCAACTAAATGGCGCGAGGTGGACGCGGGTACGCGGCCGTACCAGCCGGGGACGAGCACATGCCGCGACGAGCGGAGGAGAGAGGAGCGGACATGGGGGACCAGGACGTGGCGGAGCAGGAGGAGCACGACCGCGCGCAGCTCACGAGCGGCGTGACGAGCTCGGACCACGTGGATAGCGACAGCGAACACGAGGAGACGGCGACACAGCAGCGTGCGAGCTCCGCTCCTCCGCCCTCCACCGCGGTAGTGACGGCGGAGCGTCCGCAGGAGGAGCGAGTGGACCGCAAGGAGGAGCGCGATGGAGGTACGACTACTTCAATCAGTATGGAGGAGGCGGAGGAACAAGGTCTAACGACTCGCACGTTTGAATGTCTAGCTGGCGACAACAGCAACAACAACGATAATCAACACACAGAAGACGCTTCCTCGGCGGCGACACCGGTGGCGGCTTCCTCCTCCTCTTCCTCGCAAGCGGAGTCCTCGGCGGCGGCGGCGGAGGAGGAGCCTCTCCCGCCCGGCGCGATCCGGATCCGCATTCTCGACCTTAACGGCAAGTTCTTCTCGATCGCGTGTGAACTGGATTGGCCTGTAGCGCGGCTCAAAGACAAAGTCCACGAGGCCGCGGACGTGGCCGTCGCGGCCCAGCGGCTCATCTACCGCGGCCGCGTGCTCGAAGACGAGAAGCAGCTCGATGATTACAAGCTCGAGGACGGCCACACGATCCACTTGTTTGTGCGCATGAACGCCACGCCCGAGCCCGAGCCGGCGGCGTCCGACGGTGGCAGTGCCACGAGCGGTAGTGGCACTGCTGGCACGAATGGCCCGACGCTTGCGCGCTTTGGCGATGACGGTGTCACGATCGTCCACATCACGAGCGAGACCATCTCGTCGGCCGTGTTCCCGTCGGACTCGGCTCGCCGCGTGGACCCGCTGATGCTCGACTCGCCGCTGGGCAACTGTGCGCGCCGCGTCAAGCTCTGGAGCTCGTTCCTGCTGATCATCTATACTATGAAAGTCATGGGCCAGTTTGCGCTGCTCGCGAACGACCAGCAGATGCGGCAAGAGCAGAACGGCAACAAGGACGACTCGAACGGACAGGACCGGTACTACGACCGGTACGACTACCCGCCGTACTACAACCAGGACCCGATGGTGAGCGCGCTCGAGCTCATGATCCACGCGTTCGGCGTGTACGTCGGCTGCGTGGGCTTCAAGGCCGCCCACGACACGGACATCCGGCCCATTCGCTTTTACTGCCGCGGCGTGGTCTGGCTCGCGTTCCTCACAGTCATTGAGCAAATGTACGTGACGTACCAGATCTCACAGTCGGACTACCCGGAGACGAGAATACAGTACCCATACGGCCCGGCCGCGCCGTCCAAAGACGACATCATCTCGGCCAACGTCTTCCAGACCGTCATGCTCGTGGTCATGTGGATCATCGCGATCGCGCACTCGTACGCGCACCAAGCGGAAGTCGCGCGCTACAACGAGTCGTTCGCGGCCGCCGCTATGAACGCCGTGCCACCGGCGCATTTGCCCGAGAGTGTTGTCTGAAAAAAGTTCCAGGTTCACATTTACACCAACTCGTTCTTTGTCGTTGGTCTCATCGGTCACACCGGTCGTTTGCCTTCAGCACAGAAGCGTTCTTGCAGGATTCGAGGCTACCGCAAGAGACACAACTGGGCCACACAGAGCACGTGCGTCGCACTTGTTCGTCCAGTAAGCAGGCTCGCAGCGCCGGCGGATCTAGATTCCGCCGCATGCTGACCAATATCCATCACTTTCCTGCCACTATCGATTCATGTCATCTGATTGGTTGAAATATATACAACTTTGTCAACGATTGGTTGATAAGGCGCATCAAGCAAGTCACCCAAGGTCAAACTGTAAGAAAGAAAGACAACGCGCCATGCAGGATGCGAGCGAAGGGAACGCGCCGCCGTGGAACGCAGACGCCATTTTCCCGGGCGGGCCGACGTCCCACCGTGTACTCATCACCTGGCTCGCGCTGCCCGACAACTACGCGCGCTGGCACGCCTGCCGCGGCAGCACGAGATCCACGTACCTCACTTGCGTGCTCACCGGATTCCGGCAGCGCGGGCTGCCGCTTCGTTCCTTGCACGACATCCGCGCCAAGATCGAGGAGATCGAGTGGCAAATGCGCGAGGCCATCGCGTGGCGCGACACGCGCGCGTTCCAAGTCGCCAAGCGGCGCGGCACTGCGCGCGAGGAACTGCTCCGGGTCTGTAGGGACTATGATGCGCTCGCGCCCGTCATGGTGCCGCTGCTGCGGCAGGGCGGCAAGTCGACAGCGACAGGAACGACGACGCAATCAGCTCCGGTGCCGCCAGCTGTCACGACGATTGCGTCTTCCCGTCGGTCGGATCCAAGGACGGATTCGGCGATCACTCGGACTCCGACGACGGCACGGTCGCAAATTCCGCCGTCGCCAACCTTCCAACCGGATCCCAAAGAAGCGTCAAACAGCTACCCAAGTATCACAGCCCACGCCGTGTCCATCGTATCCCGTGATAGTCCCAGTGTACGCAACCAGGACGGTCATGTGGGCCCACCAGCACGACCCGTCCCCCACCAACTTAGGTCTACCGGTGGCTCCAACTGGACGCGAGCCGGGGACAACAACCGTCGCGAACAGTACAATCACTCGTCACCACACAAACAACCCACGCCAGTGGTGCAAGTGGACGACGATACTAGTACGCCCAACCAGCCCGTGAACGCAAACACGGCGCTGGACGCGCTGCTCCGTCAGGTCGAGATCGACCGGATCCAGCACGAACGCCGCAGCCACGCGCTGCAGGAAGAGCGCCTCACGCTCGACGTCGCACGACAGCGCATCCAAGTGACGAAGGAGCGTGCACTGGCTCGCCATGAACTGCGGTGCGCCGGCGTGCCCGAGCACGAGATCGACCTGGCCTTCCCGCTTTCCTCATGATGGCCGATGGTCGGTTTCCTAAATATTGAACATCAAGTTCAATTCAAGCGATATCTCCTGCCAAGAGTGATGGTGCGATCAGCTTCGAGTTTGATGGGACTTATCACATCTTCGCTCTTTGATTGGTCAGAACCGGTTAGTCCCTCCTCTAATTGGCTAATTTACACCTCATGTGTGTCAGTTGATGGCCCCTCCTAAATCCGATACTACTGGTGTTCCTTCCCATCAGTTCTTGTGGTGGGCGTGAAGAAGACACCAAGCGCAAGAGGAGGAAAGATGGTCGTGGGCACGCCCAAGTCGTGGGACGGCGACAGGCCCGGTCCGAACGCCAAGACTTCGCTGGACATCCTCATGGGATGGTTCACTGCGCCTGACAACTATGCTCGCTGGCTGCGCGCCGGCAAGAAGAAGATCGAGATGCCTTCGTGGCGCGACACCGCGCGGAGTGATGGGGCCGAGCTGCCCAAGCGCGAAACGCGCGCGATGCTCTGCAAGGAGATCGTCCAGGAGCTCCATGCCGCGCACCTCACGCACCGCGAAGTACGCGATGTGCGCAGCAAGATCCACGACGTCGAGAGGTCGTTTTGGGACGCTGTCGCGTGGAAGCAGGCCTTTGACGAGGCCGGTGTGACCAACGCGCCGGCCACCGCCGTGGGGATTCAACAAGGAGTACGCACACGCCGAAGTACGAGTAGCGCCAATGCCACGCCACCACCGCCGCCGCCCGTCGTGGACATCCACGCCGAGCTACGGAAGCGGTGCCGCTACTACGACATGCTTGCGCCGGTCTTGCTCGGCGAAGGGACCACCACCACCACCACCCAACACAGCAACGGCAATAACGCGGCGGCGGCGGCCGTCTCGTTTATCGCCAAGATCAACAGCCTCACCGACGCCAACACGACCGACCGCAACATGTGGAGCGCCGACGCTGTCGAAGGTGGCAGCGGCAAGACGTCGCTGGACGTGCTGCTCGACTGGCTCACGACGCCGGGCAACTATGAGCGGTGGCTCGCCGACACGTCCAAACAAAAGCGCGGCCAGCCGAAGCCGATCGGCAGCAAAGAGGTGCTGCTCAAGATGATTGTGTTTCAGATGCGCGCCAATGGAATACACCACCGCACGGCCCGTGACGTGCGCATCAAGGTCATTGAGCTCGAGCGCACGGTGCGCGCGGCCGTCGCGTGGCGCGACACGTACGGTGCGCAGATCCTGGCGAAGCACAGCCTGCGAGACGCCAAGGCCGGGCTCGACAGCATTCGTCGCGGTATGACCAGCGTGTGCACGGAATTCGATCGCCTTGGTCCGGTCATGGTGCCGCTGCTGGGTGGATATATCGAGACCGCAGCGGAGGCGATGGACGATGCGATCGTGGTGCCGGCTCCGCCGAAGCCGTCGCTGTCGTTGTCGGCGGCGCCCAAGAGAAAGCAAATTCGAGTGCGGGTGCGCAGGAAAACGCACTACCAGGAGGCGTACTTGGCAATGGTGCGCGGTGCACGCGACGAAGTGGCCACGGAACGCGAAGACGACACAAGGGATCGAGAGCAAGAAGTCGAGACAAAGGGAGATGAGGAAGACGAGGAAGAGGAAGTAGAAGAAGAGGAGGAGGACCAGGAAGAAGTAGAGCACGATGGTGACGAAGAAGATAGTGAGGTAGAGCACGTCGAGGCGCAAGAAGACGAGAGTTTTGATGCGCCGCAAAAAACGAGTGCATACGAACCAGAAGACGACGAAGACACCGAAGAGGAATGCTACGACCATGTCGCGCAGCAGCGTGTGGATATTCCATCGAACGTCGAGGCAGTCGCTGCGCGCCAATCGCTTCACACTGAACCCCAGCGCCATCAACAGCAAGCGGAGGAGCCGCAGGCGCTCGAGGTAGTCCAGGAACCTGACGACGCCAACGGCGGCGAACTGCGTGTGCAACTCCGTCTCCGGCCACGCAATACACCTACGACACGCTACGCACAGGCAGTGGCGGCTTTGCAGGCGTCCATGACTGTGCCGCCGCCACGGCCCTTTCAATTTGGCCCTGGATTCAGTCACGTTAGCGACAGCCACGCGGCCGTGTCAACCGCGCCACGCCCAGAGGGGACCATGGCCATGGACGTGACGGTGCTGTCGAGTGGATCGACAGGGAGAGAAAAGCGTCGAGCAGACCATGGAATCCCCACGAGCGAACAGCCCACGCAGAAGCGGCCCTTGACCCTACGAGAGCAACAACAGCAGCTGCTACTACTCCTAAATGAACAGGAACAGCGACGAAAACAAAAACAACAGCAACGGCAGCAGCAGTGGGAGCAACGGCAGCGGGAATGGCAACAGCAGCAACAGCAACAACAACAAGAACAACAAGAACAACAACAACAAGAACAACAACAAGAAGAAGAAGAAGAAGAAGAACAACAACAACAACAACAAGGAGAAGAACAACAGCACCGCGAACACGACGAGCACGATGAATACCACCATCACAAACAACAGCAACAGCAACAACGACAACAAGAACAGGAACAAGAACACCAACAACACATACAACAGCCGCACCACCACCACCAAAAGCAACGACCACGACAACACCTAGACCAAGATAACCAACAACACGACCAATGCCAACACCAGCACCAACACGAAGAACACCACGCACAAGAGCAGCTGGAGCAGCAGCAGCAGCAGCTGCAACAAGAACGACATTACCAACAAGCACACGAACA
>JAADXJ010000217.1:0-32831 GCA_023337735.1 Pythium biforme
CGGCTCCAGCACCATCGAATGTCACATGTACGGACTCAAGTCACCGTACAATCTCGGATGGCGGCAGAACTGCCGCGCCGTGTTTGGCGATGGCCCAGTGTGGCAGTGGCCGCTGCCGCTAGCCCCCGTGCGCGACGCGGCGTCGGTCGCAGAGCTCCACCGCCGTGAGATCGAGCACTTGGCGGCCGAGCGGATACTCAGCGACACGGGCGACGAGACGCCGGTGGAAGAAGCCGAACAGTTCTTGTAAACGAAATGGATTTCAAAGCGCACGCAAGTGTTGGTGTGGAGAGGAAGAGGCCGACTGGTCCGTGCCACCTATTCTACCCAGTTACTCGGGCAGAGACCTTGGGCTCTTACAACTCATGAGGGAAGGTGTATCGCTGCTTACTGTTCCTTGACCTCGCCAGCGTGGAACACAATGGACACGCTGTTCACGCAGTGGCGCTCGTCGGTCGGCGTCTTGAAGCCCTCGCCCTTGAAGACGTGACCCATGTGGCTACCGTACACAACCCGTGTGAGATTTTGCTCCTGTTCCATTGCTCCACAGCCGGAAAGCAACCACTCACCCGTCGCACCGCGCGCACACGATCTCAATGCGACGACCGTCGGCATCCGGAATCGACTGCATAAGCAAACTTATTATTGAGCACACAGCACGTGCCCGTCCAGGTAGTCATCTGTACAGCACCTTGATGGCGCCGGGGATGGCGTCGTAGAACGCCGGCCAGCCGCAGCCCGAGTCGAACTTGGTCTTGGACGTGTAGAGCGGCGCCTTGCAACCCGCGCAGACGTACGTGCCGTCTTCGTAGTGCTTGTTGTACTTGCCCGTACCGGCGCGCTCCGTGCCCTTGAGGCGCAGCACCTCAAATTCCATGCGCGAGAGGCTCTGCTGCCACTCGGCGTCGCTGAGCTCCACCTTGTCGGTCATTTTGGCTGAGAATCGCTGGTGCTGGGTGGAGGTGGTGGCAGTGGTGAACACGGGAGCGGAGGAAGCTGTGAGCACCGAGACGCGAGTTGCGGAATGAATAAGACGAGAGCGAGCGAGTCGACGGAAGAGCGCGCTTGAAGCTGCCGCCATTCGCCCGTTTGTCTGAGAGGGAGATGATGGCCGAGGAAGCGCAAAGAAAGTGTACTCTACGAAAGTGAGACCTTGACCTTGACGCTGGCGGGATCCTATGTTGCCCACATGTTGTATGAATGATGCAGAGTGATGGTCCCAGTCGATCCGATCTGGCCTGTCAGGTGCGCCCACCGCACTGACGTGTTCGCTTCGGGTGCAAACTGGGTCCCACACAGGCACACAGCAAACCACAACACACACACATCACAAGTCCTCCTGTCGAATACATAGACGTCGCGCCTGCATAGGTCAGTAAACGTGTCCTTGATGAAGGCCTCCTTGGAGCAAGCGGGCTTGAGACGACAGACCGAGGAAGGTTACGCTGTAACCTCCCAGCACCAAGATCCTTGTGCAACATAAGACGAACCCACCTACTTTTGTAAAACCTCAGATTCCATGTTGGCTTTTGTATAAAACCTCGGTCTTCGCCTTTGTGTGTGGGGGTCGGGGCCTTGCCCTGTGTGAGGGAACGCCAAGAGCTGCGAGAACAAGCCAAGCGAAAGGGAGGAATACCATGGTGCTCGCGGATCTCGGCTCGAAGCTGCAGACGGCGCTCGGGAAGCTGAACCGCGTGACGGTCGTGGACGATGAAGTGCTCAACCAGATCCTCAAGGAGATCTGCGGAGCGCTGCTCGAGTCCGACGTGCAGGTCAAGCTCGTGCGCGAGATGCGCGACAAGATCAAGCTCGCCGTGAACCTCGAGGACGGCGGCGCGCTCACGAACCGCCGCCGGCTCATCCAGAAGGCCGTGGTCGAGCAGCTCACGCATATGCTCGAGCCGGAGGCCAAGCCGTACAAGATGAAGAAGGGCACGAGCAACGTCGTCATGTTTGTCGGCCTGCAGGGCAGTGGTAAGACCACGAGTATCGCCAAGTACGCGCATTACTACCAGCGCAAAGGCTGGAAGACGTGCATGGTCTGTGCTGATACGTTCCGCGCCGGCGCGTTCGACCAGCTCAAGCAGAATGCCACGAAGCTGCGCATCCCGTTTTACGGCTCGTACACCGAGGCCGACCCCGTGCGCATAGCCGAAGAAGGCGTCGCGCAATTCCGCCGCGAAGGCTACGAGCTCATCCTTGTCGACACGAGTGGTCGCCACAAGCAGGAGGCCGACCTGTTTGCCGAGATGCAAGAAGTCGGCGCGGCCGTGTCGCCCGACGACGTTGTGTTCGTCATGGACTCGTCGATCGGCCAGGCCGTGCATGACCAAGCCTCGGCGTTCCGCCAGGCCATCGACGTCGGCAGCGTGATCATCACCAAGCTCGACGGCCACGCCAAGGGCGGTGGTGCGCTTAGTGCCGTCGCGGCGACCGGCTCGCCCATTATTTTCTACGGTACCGGTGAGCACTTTGCCGACTTTGAGTCGTTCAACCCGCAGAGCTTTGTGAGCCGGCTCATGGGCATGGGTGACATTCGCGGGCTCATGGAAGAAGTCAAGTCGAGCGGCATGCTCGAGAACCAGGAAGAGGCCATGCAGAAGTTCTCGAAGGGCATTTTCACGCTGCGCGACATGTACAAGCAGTTCCAGGGCGTGATGAAGATGGGCCCATTGAGCAAGGTCATGTCGATGATCCCGGGTCTACCGCAGGGCATGACGCAGATGATGAACATGGGCGGCGGCGAAGAAGAAGCGTCCAAGCGGCTGCGCAAGTTTTTGTTCATGATGGACTCGATGACTGACGCTGAGCTCGACGGCCAAGTGACGATCTCCGAGTCGCGGCAGGTGCGCATCGCGCGCGGCTCGGGCTGCATGCTCGCCGAGGTCGACTTCCTGCTCAAGTGCCACAAGCAGTTCGAGCAGGTCATTGGCCGCATGGGCAAGAGCGGGCTCATGAAGGGCGGTGACGCCGCGCTCGGGAAGCAAATGGCGCGCAACCCGAACGCGCTCATGCAGCAGCTGTCCAAGGTCATGGACCCCAAGATGATGGCGCAGATGGGCGGCCCGCAGAACATGATGAAGATGATGAAGCAGATGCAGGGCGGCCTGGACCCGAGCGCATTAGCCGAAATGAGCAAGATGACCGGCGGTATGAAGTTCCCGTTCTAGAGAGGCAGCGGGGAGTTGTTTTGTGGGTCGGCTCGATAAATTCTGTAGGTTTTTTTCAACATGGATGCGATACTAGTATGCGCGCACCCACTCGTAGCCTTGCTTGCCCACCGTGTGGGAGCATGCACCATGTTTATCCGAGTCAGTAGAGCGTTAGCGTATCGTCTTCCGTGGCCAGCTCGAGCAAAACAAGAAGCCACCATCCTTCAGTGCACCTCGGCGAGTAGCCAAACGGCCTCGGTGTCCCAAAATATCGATCCGCCCGTCGATGAAACCAACTCGATCTCTGGGAGCGCAGGCGACCGCAAAGCCGTTGATAATCAGCACGGTAGCGTGATTGAGACGGCTCGACGCAAGTGCCCTCGCTGCATGAGCGAAGCGCGCCCCACAACGCGAGCTCACATCTTGAGCCTTCACCCGTGCGCCTCGCTACATGACCCCAGTGCATTGCAGTTAGAAACACCGCATCCGTGTCTATAGCCGTCGTTCGGCACAATGGTAGGCGGAAGCTCAAGTAAAGTGCACGATGCAGACTCGACTGACCGGGATGCGCCGCCTCGCGCGAGCAAATGGGGCGGCGCCGTAAGGACACTGAACGTGCTGCGTAGCCTTGCGGGTGGAAAGGTGACTGTTCCAGCAACGGAAGATGGATCTTCGGCCTCGCCACGGCGTGGGTCCGGCCGCGTCGGGCCGATGGAGAGCACGAACGAACGCAACAGCTCGACGGTCGTCAAGAACAGCCCGTCGCGGTCCAACAGCTTCACCAAGGCGATTCAAAACAACGCACAAAGGCTCGTGAACCGACTTCCGACAATGAAGAAACTGCTTGGCGTGGGCAACTCGAACCCTGATGCCTCGAAGACGTCGAGCGCCGAGCGTATTTTCAAGCGAGCGGGCAGCAGTCGCCGAATACGACGGCGCGAGTTCAACTTTGTCGTGGCCGAGCCGACACCCGAGAAGCTCCGGAAAATGCGCTGGGTGATCATGCCGCGCTCCAACTGGAAAGTGCGCTGGGACCTGTGGATCGGTTTTATCATCTGCTACAGTGTCGTGATGGTGCCATACCGGATAGGCTTCGCCGTCGAGATTAAGAACTGGGAGCTCTTCCTCAACTACGCCTTCGACGCGAGCTTCGCCACGGACGTCCTCTTCAACTTTTTCACGGGCTTCTTCGACGGAGATGTCTTCGTGTACGAGCTTCCCAAGATCCGGTCGAGGTACTTGAAGAGCTGGTTCATTTTCGATGTGCTCTCAACCTTGCCCATGGACCAATTCTTCCAGGCGGCAACGACTTCGTCACCCGCAGATAACTCGTTGCTTTCGCTCAAGCTCCTACGTACCATTCGTGTCGTGCGCTTGCTTAAACTGATGCGGTTGCTGCGCTTGAAGCGAGCTGTGGACACAATCCAGATGGACGCGCTCAATGCGCACGTGTTGCAGACGGTCAAGAGCCTCGGAATCATCGTTTTGGTCATCCATCTGATCTCCTGTGGGTGGTACATGTTTTATACGTGGGACCCGACGGGCATCAACTGGGTCACGTACATGGACCCCGACGGAATCAAGAGCCCGTACTTGGTGTGCTTCTACTGGGTCGCGAACACGATGATGTCGGTCGGGTACGGCGACATCTACGGTATCACCGACGGCGAGCGCGTGTTCTCGATCTTTGTCGAGTGTGTCGGCTCCGTCAGCGTCGGTCTCATCATCGCGAATATCCAGATGCTCACGGAGAACTTCAACCCTCGCGGGATCAAGTTGAAGCAGAGACTCACAGAAACAAAAGAGTTTCTGCTTAAGCGCGGCGTACCACGGCGTATGCGGCAACGCGTGATCTCGCAGTTTGAGTACCACTGGGGCAATCACACCGTATTCGACGAAGACGAGCTGCTGAACAACTTCCCAAAAAGCTTGCAGTACGAGATCTTGGCCGCGTCGATGGAGTCGTTCGTCAAGAAGTTCCCTTTCTTCGGCATGACCTCGGTAGATTTTTTCGTGTTCACGATCCCACGGTTGCGACCCATCGTAATTGGGCCGGGCCAGGCGGTCGTCGAAGCGGAAAGCGTTTGGGAAGAAGTGTACTTCATCGTCAGCGGCTCGTTGGAAGCCATGCGGGGCAACACAGTCGCCTCGTCGCTGTCCGGAGGCGACATCTGTGGGATCGAGTACTTGATTGGCTCGCGGCGCCGATACGCACACTCGTACGTCGCGACAGCGAAAACCGAGCTCTTCGCGATCTACACGGCGGACTTGATCGAGGGCATGGAGTACTGCGCTATCGCGACGAGGTACTTGCAAGATCTGGCGCGTATCATCTCGGAACGTTACACTGACGCAGCACGGCGCGGTCACAAAGCGATGCAACGGCACGAGAGTAATCGGCGCGCGTCCATCGAGCTTTTCTTGCAGTATCGCAACCGCAAATCCCAATCGTACAACCACGTGGCCCACGCCGCTGGCTTTGACGACGTCAAGCGATATCACCTGTCCGTCACAGACGATATCCACCTGCACTGGTCGATCATTCGCCACTACAGTATCGCGCGCTTGCTCTGGGATGCCGCGATGGGGATCATCGTCGCGTGGACGACCATCAGCGTGCCGTTTCGCATCTCGTTCAACATTGCCGACACGGAGTTCATGTCGTTTACGGACCGTTTGTCCGATATCGTCTTCCTGGTGGATATCTTCTTGAACTTCTTCACGACATACCTTGACGAGACCGGCGTTGAAATCATCGATCGCCACGAGATCCGCAAGCACTACTTGAAACGCTCCTTCGTGGTTGACGCTATCTCAACAATTCCCTTCGACTTCATCGTTGAGCTGATCACCGCTTCGGAAGACTTTCGCTCGCTAAAGCTGATCCGCACGATCAAACTCGTCAAGTTGCTGCGCCTTGTCCGGATTATGAAAATCTTCAAGCTCAACTCACAACGCCTCTCCGAGCTTGATGTTTCAATGAGCACGGTTCGCTTGCTGAAATTGCTCGCACCCGCGATGACGATCGCGCATTATGTTGGGTGCTTCTGGTACTATATATCGTCCGATTTGGATGCCAAGCACGCGTGGTGGGGACGGATCTACATGGACGACCCCGATTCAGTTATATCGCGCTACGTTGCAAGTGTGTACTGGGCAACAACCACCATGGCGACAGTCGGCTTCGGCGATATATACGCCGTTAACTCGTACGAGCAAATGTTCTCGATCCTGGTCATGATTGGCGGGACGACATTGTTTGGATTCGTCGTCGGCACCGTCATTGAGGTCGTGAGCAATAGCAAGAGTCTGATGAACCGGGAGCACGAACTTGGACAACGCGTGAACGCCTACATCAAAGAGCGGAACGTTTCGAGCGACTTCATTCTTGCCTGCCAGGAACACTTGCGCTTCCTCAACGCAGAGAAAACGTTGTTTGACGAGCAAGCGCTGTTCAGCGCGCTATCCCACTCGATGCGAAGCGAACTAATCTTGACGCTCTACGCCAACGTCCTCAGCCAGATCCGGTTTTTCGACAAGAAACCGAAATGGTTCTTGACTCTCCTTCTGCCGCGGCTCGTGCCGCAATTCTTTCTGCAAGGAGACCTGCTCATATACCACAGCAACCGAGTGAGTGGTATCTACTTCTTGATGAGCGGTACAGTCGTCGCGCGTTTGCCGCGAGCTCACCACGGAAGTGGCCCTCACGTCGGTGGCCACGAAACAACGCACCGAATGTCGCACACGCCTGGTGTTACTAGTGCGAATCCGAGTGTCTCGCAGCATACAAAGCCGCGACCACCGCCGGTAATCAGCATCGCGACCAACGGCCGCACAACAGACGCAATACCTGATGGTGATGGCACTATCGCGACATTGCATGAGGGAGAATTCTTCGGCTACAAGGAGGTGCTGACTGGATCCCTTGCACAGTACAATGCGTTTGCATGTCTTCCGACCGGAACTTACATGCTGCCGAGCGAAGCCCTTGATTTCATTCGTGAGATGTACCCGGATGTGCTTGATGAGATGCGGCGGTTCTTCTTGCACTCGATCACGAAGCAGCAGACCATCCTTCAACATTGGCACAACAACGACATTATGGGGATTTCGAGAGAAGAGAGGAACAGTATCTTTCAGGGAATGGGCCAGGGGAGCGGACGTGGCAGCCTCATTCCTACTCCTTCCTCTCCCCCCACGCTCAAAGTTGACGAAGACTTGGAACCAGTCAATGAGTTCGAAGAAGTCAACGAGGTGGATGCGCCAACACCAAAACCCTCTGGTAGTGTCGATGATCACTGCCTCGAATCCCATCGCATCCGTATTACTCGTACGGTGTCGTTGCGACCGACAGTCGACACGGCAGTTCCACAGGTAAATGTCGTCTCAATCGATGAGAACCAACACCAGCCGATCTTCGAACCGCGAAACCGCAGTCGGAGATCACTTCCATCTGACTCGCAAGTGCTGCCGTCTGGTCTCGAAAATGACGATGCACCATGTACCGATGACTTCCCGAGTGTGGTTGGTCCTCAGATCTCAGTATTGGACCGCGCGATTCATGACGGGACACCAGAGTCGACCATCGACGACGACAAACCGTTCAGACTCCGCTCACAACCTTCGAGACGCTACTCGAACGTTAATGAAGAGAACACGAGGCCTCAACGCTCAAATTCAGAAGTACTAGAAGGAAGACACAGGCATATGCTTACCCGAGCGCAGTCTCGCCGGAGCTCCCTCGCTGTGCCGAAGAAATTGCCACCCCCGTTGCTGCGGTACCCATCGATGCCGGAAGACATTAACGCACTCGTCAGCAAGCTGCTTGAGGTCGAGGGATACACAAGCCCAGCGCCAGACGATGACAATGGTGACATGCAGGAGAAGCAACCATTGTAATAGTCTAACTTAGAGTTCACCTTCATCGTGGTCGTCTGAATCGTTATCGTGCTCTCGAGAATCGGAGCCCTCTTCGTCGTTACCTCCATCTTCCGCGTCCAGGACCAACAAACGGACACCACCTGATATAACGCAAACAATGCCTCGGGCTGCTTGGGCTGTGACGATGATGTCGGGAGCACCGTTAAAGGATGACGCGACGGTACGGAACGTTCTCAGCTTGACCTGATCACCCCGCGCACCCTGTGACAAATATTATAGGTCTGTCAAGTTCGTTCCTGTGACGTTTGGTACGATATGACGCCTACCTGCGGCATTCCACGCCCAGCTTCTCGGGAACAGAGAAAAGATTGATAAACTTGGGAATCGTAACTTGTCAGGTAGATGCACGCGCTGTCCCGATCTGCGGGACAAACAAACGTAAGAACATAAAGCAGGGGTTCAGAAACATCGAATGATGGATTCGTACCTTGCTCGTGTGTCCCGATCACCACGAGCTGTTCTTGTTTCCCACTGTTCGTTCCGCCGTACAAGCACATTCGGTGGTTGCCCACGCATTGATTGCTCCCACCGCAAAGGAAGTCAAGCTGAAGTACACCGGTGTTGGGTCCCAATTCACTTCGTCCTTCCGAGCAAGTGAAGAACGAGACGCAGTGGGCGCGGCGCACCACCACCACCGATATCGGCGTTCTCTCACGGAATTCACTAGCCTTCCCTTCGCGAATGGAGCTGAGTGAATCCCAATCGACCGCTTCGAGAGTATTGAACATCTCATCTTCGTCATCGCCGTTGATGCTTTCATCGTCACTCACTAGTTGATCAGAAGGATTTCGGAGATCTACGTGCGGGAGATTCATCCATCTTGTGTGTAGGTGCACTTCGTCCACGTCGTCGCCCAAGTTAAGGGACGCGACGTCGCTCGGTTCAATCGAGCGTGACAAGGCTCGAATCATCTCAGCGATCGTGTCGCTCCACTGCCGCTCAACCGTATTCATGTTGCTTGCGAGCTTTGAAGACGCGATGAGTCTCGAAACTTCGTTGCCAAATGTGGTCTCAACGAGCCACTTGTTGCTCTTTTTCACTTGATGCTCTTTCGCCGACTGTGCGGCACGCTCCAGGAACGTGATCAATCGGCGCACATTCAAAAGAGAGTTGTGTGCATTGTCGTTTGACGTTGACGGTGCTGCTCGAGAACTTCCGTCGTTGGTGTGGATTCGAATCCGCTCGAGCAGCCACGCGAAGAGGAGGGTGAAGTCTTGACGTGTCTCGTGAAGCATCTTCTCAAACTGCTCCAATGTTGCAATCATGTCGCCGACATTTTCGATCACAGCGTCGAGATCGTTGGTCGATATACCCAAGGTGCGGCTGAAGGCGCGATGATTCCATCTCACACTTCCGCGCAACTCCGCAACGTCAAACAAAATTTGCTGATACCCCAGTTTGATTCTTGAGACCAACTTCTGGATCGTGTCGCAGCCACCGAAGAACATTTTCTGCATGCGGATAACACTCTGTTCGAACGGGAAATTATAGAAAGGATTGAATCAGCAATGCAAACGATGGATCCCCATTGGATGGTAAACGCTTACCATTTCCTGAATGTCTTGTGCAAAATATTGCGCAAGTGCGGGAGAGGCTATTCCACCAGCAATAATAGCGAGCATGTCGATTTGTGGGGGTTCTTCGCAACCATATTTTTCGTAAAGTGATCCGATCAGGCTCATTTTGAGCTCGAACACGCGGGTTGCATTCTTCCACTGGAAAGCGACATTCTCGAATAAGCACAATAGTTGGAGAGCCAATTGTGGGGGTTTGTTGAGAACTTACCTCTGACGCTACTTGGCGCAATGACGTTCGCACTTGCTCAAAAATGGACCGGACCTCGTAGCCGACACGTGAGATGATACCGAGATCGCGTTGTACTGCCTGGAGACTTGTACGTAAATCGACGCGAAGTACGCAATGCCTGCGTGCCGATTCGGGATGCTCTTGCTCGACACCACACGACACGTCCACGAGGAGAGCAGACAGATCGGTAGCAAGCATGACCGAGTGAATCGTGATCGACTCGAAGCTATTGGCTTCGACCTGCCCTCGGAGCGAGACAACAGCAACTTGCACAAGGCCGTTCCACCAAAAACCAACACGTCCGGCCGCATCTGCAGTCACTAGCACACTGGCAGGGCCGCTCTGGCTTGCCGAAGTATTGATCGATCGTGAGAGGAAGGCGGCACTGCGATCGCGCAGTGCCGTGGACGGCGCTCTCGCTCGCCTGTCATTCAAGCGCTCTTCGCCGTCGCGCACCTGCACCCAATGCATCGCGACGATGGATGTTTCGTGGCGTAGCTCATCCCCTCCCGTGTGCGGATTGATCTCGACACCTTTGTCGTCGCCCGCTGTGGCCATCGAGAACACCACGAGCTCGCCTACATCGCAGCCGACCGCGAGCCGCATCCCGTCGGGGCTCCACGCGAGTGTCTCCATAGTAAAGTACACTTCCGATGGCTTGATATGGAGGATGCGCTGCCACGAGATTGTGCGCTACCATTGACAAGAGACGAAAGAGAGGAAGCACTTGGGGTGACAATCAACAAGATCAGAGAAGCCGACGCACGTGGACGAGCAGCTGGCGGTCGGTCGTAAGGACCGCGATGAGGTCCATGGTCGGGCAGCACGCGACGCTGCGCGCGCTGGTGTACTTCTCCTGGAGCACGCTGCCCCACGTAGCGGCGGCGGCGGCGGCCTCTCTCCCCATATTCGATCGATCGCCGTGAAAACCAACACAAATCCTCTGTGACTCGCCATTTGCCCGCACTCAAAAGCAATCGTCGCAGAAAGAGTTGGAAACTTTCGCATGATGCCAAAACAAGGTGCATGCCGCTGGTCAGTGGTGACTTCAACGTCCGATCTTTCCATGGAATTGCCAGCAGATGTCACTGCACAGAAGCGGTCGCCCGCATTCTTCTAACCTTGCCGCATGTGTATATTGACGCGATCAGACAGCAAGAGCCCATAATGAAGCCGCGCGGACGTAGCAACACGGGACATGCCCCAAAGAGACACGCACATGCGTCTCCCCTACCGCACGCCTAAATCATAACGTATTGACTTCGAAGTGAAGCGCATATTCCCCTATTCCATTACGAAGTCCTCTCTCCATCCATCCCTTTCTCCCCGAGACACCGCGTCAGACACGCGCAGCCGCCCGCGGCGATTCGTTGGCAACATTCCGAGCATAGTGGTGTCATTGGGGTTAGATTCCTCTCTACGCGCCATTTTGCGCCCATTTCCCCCGTTTTGGCTTGACCTGCCGCTCTAGATGCCTCCATGATATTCTTGGCGCCATCTCCGCGCGCGAAGGGGAGGCACCCCTCCCGAAATAGCCAGCTTGCCGCCCCCACCTTGGGCAAACGCAGGACACGACGACTTGTCGGGCAAGAAATAACCGGCGCCGCCGCTGCCGCTCAGGAAGCAGCCGCCTGCGCCGCTGTACCGGCTCGCGGCGCCGCCGCCAAGAAAAACAGGGCGCGCGACACCACGGCCACTACCACCATCAGCCGCCCTACCACCAGCATTGCGGCGCGCAGTGCAATCCCCCCGGTGCGCGCAGGATCAACGCGCGCGTTCGACGCGCTCCCTTCCTGCCGTTCCACGCCGCAGCACTCGGTCGGTCCGTCCGACATGACGGCCGCCGAGCCCATTGGTGCCGCCACGACTTCTAGTTCATCTCTCCCGACCCACGCTGCCGGCCCACCACCGAGCAGCACGCCGCCGCTACCGGCCGCGATGAACAGCAACTTCCAACCGAAGCGCCCGACGCTCTCGCGGTTCTTCAAACGGTACCCGTACGGCGAGCGGCGCTCGCGGGCCGTCGCACCGGCCGACGCCATGCCTTCGACAAATGGCGCGGGTCGGGCGCGGCGCCGCAAGGCCGCGTCCGATGTGACCAAGAACCGTGACGGCAGCGTGATCCACGTGCGGCGCCACCACCACTTCCGGCTCATGGTCGGCGAGTTCATGCGCAAGCTGTACGTCGAGCTGTTCTTCGTGATTATCGTGCTGTGCTACGGCATCTTCGTGCTGGTCCAGATCAACTTGGCCGAGAGCGACCTCGCCGACCTCAAGAGCGTGATTGACGTGACCGACATCACGGTCGGCTCGATCTTACTTCTAGAGATTCTCCTCAAGATCTTCGCGTACGGACTCGACTACCTGCGCAGCGGCTGGTCGCTGTTCGACGCGATCGTGATTGTCACGAGCTTCGTACTGGGCATCGTGGCCGCGAGCGGCACGACGTCGATCGTGCTACTCAAGGTCTTGCGGCTGCGCGTGATCTTGCGCATCTTGCGCGTGCTGGTCGTGTTTGAGCGGCTCAAGCAGCGCTCGCAGTCCATGAACCTGACACTCAAGCACCAGATCACGACGCCCGTGGAGCACGTGCTGCGCACGCTCGACGACTTGCGGTTTCACCCGGCGCTGCGCCGCAAGATCCGCGACGACATTGAGTACGCAATCGACGTGATCAAGAACAACCGACTGTACGACGCCAACGAAGACATTCTCCACGCCGAGGGCGTCGACGGCGACACGCAGCAGTGGCTCCGTGGCGAGGTCATGAAGGTCAACGACACGGCCAAAGTACTCAATGACGAAACCGAGGACCGCTCGTCGCTCGGGCCCGGCGGCAACGACGCCAACGGCAACGTCATTGCGGCCTCCAACGAGTCGCTCTCGCATATCAATGGCGGCGCCTACGCGAACGGCTCGCGCACGAGCGCCATGCGGCGCAGCGTGACCATGAAGGAACTGCTGCCACCGCTCGATCCGGCGGCCGAGTTTGAGCTCCAGTCGCTCATGCACAACGTGAGTTCGTGGGTGTTTGACATCTTCCGCGTGAACGTGGTCACGAACGGCAACGTGCTGTGCCACCTCGGATACCACTTGCTTCACGATCTCGCGTCTACGACGCTCCAGATCGAGCAGGTCACGCTTGTCGCGTTCCTCATGGAGATCCAGCGCGGCTACATCGCGACGAACCCGTACCACAACGCGATCCACGCGGCCGACGTCATGCAGTCGACCTACTATTTTCTCATGCAGCCGGAGCTCCAACCGTTCCTGCGCCCTCTCGACCGCGTGCTCGCGCTCGTGTCGGCGGGCATCCACGACTTCAAGCACGATGGCTTCAACAACAGCTTTCACATCTCCACGGCCTCGGAGATCGCGCTGCGGTACAACGACCACGCCGTGCTGGAAAACTACCACGTCGCGCAATCTTTTCTGGTCATGAAGAACCCCGAGTTCAATATTTTGGGCAAGCTCTCGACCGAGGACTTTAAGTACGCACGCGAGATGATCATCCAAATGGTATTGGCGACCGACATGGCCAAGCACTTTGAAGACGTGGCGCTGTTCAAGGCCAATATCTTGCCGGCTGCGAACGAGGAACTCGCGGTCAAGAACGTCGGCGACAAGAAACTGCTGCTCAAGATGATTCTGCATACGTGCGATGTCTCGAACCCCGCGAAGGAGCGCGAGGTCATGCTCCGCTGGACCGAGCGCGTCGTCGACGAGTTCTTTCTGCAGGGCGACATGGAGAAGCAGCTCGGGCTCGCCGTGTCGCCTTTTATGGACCGCGATACAATCGTGCTCAAGAAGATGCAGGTCGGTTTTGCCGACTTCATTGTGTCTCCGCTCTTCAGCGTGTGGGCGCAAATCCTCCCGAACGTGAACGCCGGGCCGTACAAGACACTGCAAGGGAACCGCGAGTTCTGGTTTGGGCTCTCGGAAGAGTTCAAGCCGCACATGATCAAAGACCTGGTGCGGGACCTGGGCGCGAGAAAGCGCATGAGCCAGGCCCACACGGCCAGCCAAGGGGACGATGGACCGCAGAACAATGCATCCATCAATACTGGACGCGTGCGAAGAAGCGTCGCCAGCCTCCTCATGAGCTCCGACGACACGTAAAAGGCAGGCGGCGAAAGCGCCACAGTTTTGGATGTACATAGATGCAAAACGTAGGAAGACACACGCGACCTAGCTAGGTCTACTCACTCGCTCGCTGGCTCCACGTAACTGACGTGACCTGCGTGCGAATTGAAAACGCGATAATTTATGATATAGAAACCATGTTCCACTGACAAATGTGTGTAGCTCACTTGGCAAGCGTGTAGTACTTCTTGCCGACGGGATCATAGTAGCAGCGCAAGATGGGGTCGTAGATGAGCTCGAGCGACGAGGATGTGGCGCCATTTGGCTTGGAGCTACGAGTTGGCGTGTGTGTTTTATCTTGCGATTCCGTCGTCGTGGGTTTGACGACCTTGGTGTGCGGCGCACGCACTGGAGAAGCCACTCTCGACGAAAGTGGCAACTGGGACCAATCCGTGGATTCCAGCAAGCTTGCCAGGCGACGGCTGGAGGACGATACAACCCGAGACGACGAAGGTCGAAAAGACGCTTCCGATGGGTCTCGCGGTATCGTAGAAGGCTTCCGTGGAGGCGATGACGTTGTCGCTGCAGGGATCGCTTTCGCCATACTGAATTCTCGAGTCCGCTCCTTCTTTCCTTCCATTGGAACCCGTTCCTGTGACCTCGTTGGGTCTTTTGAGTCGACACGGGGGCTAGTCGATGCGGCATCCTTGGGGATACGCGTATCTGGGTCGGTCGGTGGCAAGCAAACTCGCTTTTCTGAGTGGCGCAGTTTATTGGACTGCGAGCTGGTATCTTGGTCACACACAACGAGTTCGTCTACGTCGGGAACACGCATGATATTGGAATATAGATCCACATGTCACAGAGAGAGTTCTTTCTTACCAAAGTCGAAGCTGTTATCGTCATCGTCGTCATCATCATCTGCCCGAGACTCATGCCGTTCATCCTCGTCGTTATCTTCTACATCACAGGAGTCAGGGAATTCATCGACCCGCTCCAGCTCTCGAACGTCATCAGTGCTGCACGAAACGGATACGATTTGTAAGTCACCAGAGACAGGTATCGCGCTCTTAAAACAGCACGAACTCACAAGTCGAGCGACGCCTCAGATCCAGCGCGTGGCGACGATTCTCGAGATGGCCGATCGTCGAGGCTAGGACTGTTGGGGTACTCGTGTCCAGGCTTGGCCGAACTTGTGGAAAAGTCGAAGCTGGACTGAAGCAAGTCCTCATCTTCTCTGCCGTCAACATGTTGCGGTGTGCGGACTTGTGGGTGCTCGAAGCTGTGTCTTTCCCACATGCTTTCAAATGGAAGAGCATGCTCTGAATCTTCCTCTGAACTGGGTGTCGTACGTTGATGGCGCGCTTGTCGTTTCGCCTCGAGCATTGCCGACAGCGCGACGTCGTCAATACTTTCCGCACTCCGATTCGAACTTGTTCTGTCGTTTCCGGGACTTTTGCGCGGAATCTCACCTGACTTCAAAAGCTCGGTGCTGCTGTTAGCTGTTTCTTCTCCTGATACTCGAACTTTGGCCTGCACGCGCACAGGAGCTGGTTCCGAGTCCAAACCCATAGATGAGCTGGATGCAGACTTTTGTGATGCCGAGGTAGAACCAGCAGAATCCTCCAGTAGTGAGTCCCAATCAAACAACTTTTTCGCGGACGAGGTTCCCATATTATCTTGAGCTCCCTGCAACTTTGGTCCACTTCGGTCAAAGCTGAAGATCGACGAGGAGAATGCCATCTCCGGTTTCTTCGCTGCGTGTGCCCGCCGCAGTATCATTGGCTCAGGAGAGCGCAACAATTCCGTGTCGCCCCAACGATCAATAGCTGACTCAACCAGAGCTCCCTTCGACTTGTTGGATTGTGAAAAAGGAAGTGGTGTTTGATACTCCGGATGATGTTCCTTGCAGTCGTCGAAATCAGATCCTGGAGAATGTGACTGTGACGGAATCGAGGTGTGTTTAAGGAACGCATTCCGATCTCTTTCTTCTTCCTCTTCTGCCTCCTTTGTCAGTTGGTCAAGTTTGGATTGGATCTCGGATATGACATTTTGACGGTGCTCCTTCCGCTTCCGAGTCGCGATTGCATCGACTTTGTCACGAGTATGATCAGTCTGAGTGCGTGACTGCTTGCTCTCGGTCGCCCTCCCACTGGGCATCCCGACGTCGAGTGAGCTAGGGATCACTTCATCCTCTTTCTCGTCAGCCGCGTAAGATATCCTAGCTGACGGCACCAGGTGCAGCCGGGATGAAGACGGACGATCGGGTTGTCGGGGACTACCCAAAGCTTCTCTTGAACGAGATTTGAAGCTATGTGATGAGGTCTCAGTTGTAGGTGAGCTATCAGGACTTCTTGCTGCGTTTTGGACTCGGCCAGAACGAGTGACCATCTCTGGTTGCTGAGGAGCTGGAGCTCGACTTGATGGTGCGGACCGAACCCGAGCAACATCAGCAGTAGTACGCTCAATACCAGCTTTGCCATCCATCTCTGTGCGAACGCGGTTACCATCGATGGCAGCAGATTTTGGCTTGGTGGCGGCGGTCGATGAAGTCACGATTTTCACAACGGTTCCTGTTCTCACGACTCCAACTGCCCTTGTTGACGAGCCCGGCGCTGCATTCGGGATGGCACTTAAAGCGGATGCATGCCCATCTCGCTCCGACGAGACAATAAAATACTCCGTCGGAATTGGAAGACACGATAGAGCTGCGCTAAACACGAAGTGCTTGGGGATCTCTTTCATGTCGGAAAAGCTGGCAACTGCGCTGGGAACACTGCCGGGATCTTTGCTTTGGACGCGCTGGTGCTTGAATTGGAGCAGTTGCGCCACGAGGTTGTCATGTACACTTTGGCAAAATGGCGCGTCTTTCATCGTGAAAATACGCTTGAGTCGACAACTGCCACTGATACAAATCGATTCCATCGACCGGTACGACGACGCTGGGAAGAACCGCTCTGTCAACGCCTGTAGATCGAAGACAAAGTTCATCCACTGGTCGCGCGGAACATTGCTATCGATCGGAATTTGAACGTGTAGAGTCGTCGTAGTCGTCTCACGAAATGCGGAAGCAAACACGAGGCGCCGACGAATCTTCTGGAAATCCGAGAACCCAATCTCCACGGAAAACGAGCGTGTGTGAGGTACCAGCACTTGGAAAACGAGGAATCGCTGGGTCAGGCCCAAAGACGACGACGTCGAGCTCATTGTCTTGGGCAGCTGCATCTTCGTCTCCGAGCTACCATCCATCTGAAATGCATTTCCTTTGATTGTCTTATCAAATGACTTGATGATCTTGCCTTGAATCTTCCATGTCGACGCTGGAGCTTTCCCTTGAGCGCTGAGTAGCTCGACATGATCTCCTCCCTGAAAGTACGACACCGCCGCACTTGCTGTCGCAACCATGCTGACTGGGGTTATGTGTCAAAGTGGCTTGGATCCTTGTGCGTGTCCCTTCGTTTGGTCGGTGAAACGGTGCACCTGAAACTGCATAGGGCATTTTTCACTCGACACTCTCGATTATGATTACGAAGACGGCGACGACAATAGAGAATACGACCTCGTACAGCATCTGCGACAATAGCACGCCGTGTTAGCTTCGGCATTGTTGATCCGCAGGTTGCTCACTAAGCAGCTACCAACCTTCGGAGCGAACACACTCCAGATGAACAAGTGGAAACGCATGAAGAACACGATGATCCTGTGACGAGTAAAACGGGGAAACGTTAGATATCTCCACTTACCAGGCGATTTTGTGCCGCACACGTACGTGTAGGTTGCCATCCGAAATGCCTGGTATGACACCACGATCCAGACAGACGCGCTTGTTGAGACGTCTTTGGATCGACCGGACGAAAGGGTAAACCAGTGGACCGACCTCGCAAACACCAGCAACGGGCCGGAGAAGACGTTGATGAAAGTGAGCGCTCCCACGATTTCTTGCGAGTAGCCTTGCAGTCCGTGATACGATTGGCTGATGTCAATCGTCGTCACCAAGTGCGAGTTGCCCAGCGCGAAGAATGCTGCAGATGCCATCCAAACCGCGAATATTCCGACGAACGGCGTACGAACCGGAGCCGCTCGACGTCCAAAGATGGTGGAGAGAAGCTGCAGGAGTATGCAGATGATAGCCAATGACGGCAAGTTGCTGGACTTTTGGACCATCGACGTGAGCAGCCAAAGAGTCATCTCCGCGGAACTGGAAGCGATCTTGCCTTTGCCGCATAGCCCTAACACAAGGAGTAGCAGAGCCGAGCAGTAGACACATCGAGCGGCGAAGTCGATGTTCTCACGCGGATCGTCCGAGTCGATGAGTTGCCCACACCGTGCATTCGAGATCATGCCCATGGAGAAAAGCGCAATGGTGCCACTGATCCAGACGTAGCTGTGATGCTCGATCTTCGTCTGACGAACCGTTTCGCTGACGACAACACAATAGATGACCGCGATAAACGCTTCCTGCGGGAGGGAGGCGATCAACGGGCCCGTAAACCAGATCGAGAGCGAGTCATCCGTTGCGAACTCGTTTCCAGGGAGCGAGGAATTGACGGAGATCTCGTTCAGGCGTGCGAAGTTGATGACTTGACTTCGCTCACGGAGAAAACGGAGGCACACGAGACTAGCGAGGACATTCACACAGAGTCGTGCGTGTTGCACTCCATTGTGTCTCTTGGCATTGTCGATAGCCACAGCGACCAAAACCGTCGTGGTGACGAAGAAGACGGTCGCGTGTTCGTTTTCGATCGAAGAGGTCGATGAGAGACTTGCGATGGTTGCCACGAAGGCGACTATCGTCACGCGTGTGACTAAGCTGGAGGAATCGGGGCCTTCTTTTTGGACAAACTTGTACGCGAAATAGGTTGAGAAAGCAGCGCACAGTAGCAGCAACACAACCCCAGCACCGACGAGTGTGATGTCATACTCGGAACCATCACTGCGTGCCACTTTATCTTGTAGGCGCTGACAAGCGGACCGAAGAGTTTCAACCAAATCATGATCCTGTGTAAGCGAGATCGCACTGGACTCTAGTCGTCGATGCACACGGTCGGCTAGTTCCACGAATTCTCGACTTGTTGCACTGACATCAGGAAACTTGACTTGGGCAAGCGTACGCAGCTGAAGGAAATTGGCGTACATCGCCTTCAGCAGTTCAAGTGACGTCGGCGATGATCCAGCAACGACAGACGGATCCACGATCTGATCGAGTAAGAGGCCGGTGTTGTAGACTGGAATTCGGAGACCAAACAACGCAGCGACCGTCGGCACGAGGTCCACTTGCAGGCGCCGCTTCGGTCCGTTATGAGTTCGGAAGGGCTTCCCATCACCTCGCATGAACGCCATGAGCGCAGACGACTCTTCCACCGTCGCGCCACCATGATTTCCGATTTCCGACATGCCGTGGTCGCTGCAAAGTGCTATGAGTGTGGGCTTGACATGGTCCGCTGTTTCCCCGGCGGCCTCGCGTCTAACGGCATCCTGGCGCTGCACGGACTCGTACACAATCTTGACGACGTCGTCCATTTCATGCAGCTTGTCTTGCATCATCGGCGACCGCGGGCCGCGCAGGTGGCCGACGTGGTCGAGCCCCAGGTAGTGGAGCACGAGCACGTCCCAGTCGCGGCTCTTGGGGTGCTGCAGCGTCGGGTCGAGCTCGTCGCGCAGGTGGCGTGTGACGTTATCATCCACTTCGATCGTGTCTCTCGTATAAAAGCCCGACGTGCCTTCGGACCGCTGGAACGCGTCGGGAAAGAGCTTGAGCCACGTGTCGTCGCCGTAAAACACGATGCGGAACCCGTTCTCGCGCAGCAGCTGCACGACATTTTCGTCGGCGAGTGCGACCGAGTTGAAGTTCTTGAGGATGTCGATGAACGCCGGCGGTTTGCCCGACAGCAGCGCCTTGAGCCGTGGCATCGTGACCGTCGGCACGCTCGCGTGGGCCACGTACCCGGCCGCAACACCGCTCTCGAGCAGGTTGCGCGTGAACGGCATGTGCTGACGGAGCTCCCCATGCGTGTCAGATGTGGCATCAGACGCCGCGCGACCGTACATGGCGTCGCTGCCCAGCACCATGTCGGCGCGCAGCGCGTCGATGAGCACGACGACCAGGCGGTCGTACTGCCGCGTCGGTTGAAGTGCCGGGTCTGACGCCAAAGCGGACGGCTTGAAGGTTACAGGCCCCGCACCCGAGGGCGAGAAGAACACTTCGTGGAATTGGAGCAGCCCGCTCGCGCTCCAGAACGCACCGACGCACACAGCGAGCGCCGCGACGCGCGCCCACGAGCGACTCGCCATGTTGCCGGTCATGTTGCTGGTTGTGTTGATTCGTATTTCCCGCCTCCTCCCAAAAATGTGGGATCGGAACTCCACCTACCTTGTTTTGGGATTGGGGGATCAGAGGTTACACTGTAACCCCCCGCTCCGCAGGTTGCTGGACTCCGATTTGACAACCGCTCCAGACTGGAGCGGTTGTCAAATCGTGGGTATTTGAAGTGGGCGTTGTGTCTGGGTTTTTGGGTGGTCGTGGCATTGTGAGGGCTGATTGTTGCATCTCTGGACCTTGCACGTGTCACCGAGGCAAAAGATAGATCGATCAATAGCCGCGTCGCGTTTTCCGCGCCTGCTCCATCTGTCGTCCTCGCGCGCGCGTAACCTCCCCTGGAATACCCTCGCGCACCTCTCATTAACTCTTCATCTAACGGTCTCCAGCGCCCATGGGCAACAGCGCGACGCTGCACAGCGCGTGCGCGTACGGCGACGTCGCCGGCGCCAAGCGGCTGCTCAAGACCTGCACCGAGGCCGAGCTCGAGGCGAAAGACGAGAACGGCCGCACGCCGCTACTCGTGGCCGTCGCGGCCATGAGGCGCAAGGACGACCTGGACGACGAGGACGATTTAGACGGATTCGACTTCCACGACGGCGACGGCGACAACGAAGGAGAGAGTGAAGGTGTCAGCGAGCGCCATCGCAACGAGGACGACGAAGATGATAGCCCGCCCAACTCAGAGGAGGTCGAGGAGTTCAACGAGGCCGCGAGCATCGAGCCAATCGCGAAAGAGACCGAGCTGTTGCATTTGCTGATCCAGAAGAAAGTCAATTTGGACCACCAGGACGAGAACGGCTGGACGGCGCTGCACCACGCTTGCTTCATCCAGAACGCTGCGGCCGTGCGGATGCTCGCGCATGCCGGCGCGCACCCGATGCGAGATAGCTTTGGCTTGCTGCCACAGGTAAATTGGTTTCTCTGCGACCCGTAACGTGGTACAAGACTGACACGATTCCTTCGGTCTACACAGGACTTGCTGATGCGTGGCCAGGCCTCCGAATGGGCTGTCCAGGCGCAAGAGTTGAAGGAACTGCTCGACCGCGTGACCGACAAATCGCCCTACTCGATTCGACTGTTGGCGTTCCGACCTAGTGGTATCGTGCAGCTGGATCTTGGCGCGCAGGTGGAGAAGGGGTCTTTCGTCACGAGTGAGTTGCCCGAGTATGACAGTGATCGTATGGGACGATGATCAAGGAGCTGATAGTGAATTGTGATGCTTCGCGCGTGCAGTTGAGTACGATGTGCCAGAAAACCACTCTCCGAAGGATTACATCCAAGTGCTCAAGTCAGCGGAGGACTCTGCCGACATCGACATCGGCTCGTACCATCATGTGCCACCTGGCGCTCACGGCCAAATCACAATCACCACGCAGGACGTGCTCTCGTCCAGCACCATTCGATTTGTCTACGTCAAGACTGGTGTGTACCACACTTGTAGGCATTCTGCTGGTCGGTGTCGCTGTTCTAACCAATCTCCCTTGTGTCTTCGAAGATATCAACAAGATCTCGCGGACAGTGGTCGCGAGTGGATGCAACGCCGTCGTCCAGGCGTCCGTCGGCGAGATTTTCCAGTACGAGCTCTACTTGTACGAGCGCGTCGTAGAAGTGGAGAGTGTGCCAGAGTTCGAGTTTATCGATCAGCCTCTGATAGTGCTGAAGCGGATCGGCATCGTCGTGAACGACAGCGATATCGATTGGGTCGACATCCGACCCGACAACCACATTGTCGCGGTCAACGACATCCGGATCGACACGATGGAGTTTGCTGCCGCCGTTCAAGTGCTACAGGAAAACAACGGCAAGAAATGCACCAAGCTGCTGATGCAAAACTACTCGGTGAGTTGCAACACCTTATGCTCCTGGCTTGGTGGGAGTGTATGCTAACAAGTGTATCGTCCTGTGACGGAAAAAGGCCTGCGGCGACTTCATCCCCGAAAAGATTCTCGGCGTCGGTGTGATCGGCAAGTATGCCTTTCTTCAGGCAGTCCACGAGGAAGGCGTTTCCGAGCACAAGCTGGACGACTGGGTCGCTGCCCACCCAGACGACGCCGAGTCGCCCCTCTCGTCTTCTCCTGCGACCCCCGAACACTCGGAGAATGCGCCTCAAATCACATCTCACCACGCTGCGGTGGACAGCAAGTTGGTGCTCGCCGACTCGGGCGAGAACCCCGCCTACATCTCGCATGAGAACAAGATCTCGTCGCCGTCCACGATCGAGACGGTCATGCCGCTCCACACGTCAAGGCAACTGGTGAGTCAATGTTGCATCAACACGCATCCTCTTGGAAGGTGTGATCTCACGCGTTGTGTTAATGTTATCTCCAGGTCGACCAGCTGCACATTGGGATCGCAAAGGCAGTAAAATAGTTTCTCCCCCACCAAAAAAAAGATCCTCGCCTGCGAACTCCCTCCTATCGCCAAGTATATACAAGCATGAACCTCCCTCCTCTCTTTGTCGATTACGAGCTGCTGGCCATGAAATACCCCTGAGGTGTCCGGTGCATGGAGCCGGTCACACCCCCAACTCATTTTTCGTTGATTCTGAGGGTCCATCCCCTCCGATGGAACATGACAGCCAAACTGTGGAGAACCTGACGTTGGGGGGAAAATGTATCTTTTAAGCGCATTTCAGCCAATCCTAAAGCGTATCTCCAATATTTCAGCCAATAAAACGCAATATTTTGGAACAGAGTGAATGTGGCTGGGGTGGCGAGAGCTCCTCACCAGCGCGGAAGACCGCCAGTGCGA
This sequence comes from Pythium biforme, assembly GCA_023337735.1. Taxonomy (NCBI): domain Eukaryota; phylum Oomycota; class Peronosporomycetes; order Pythiales; family Pythiaceae; genus Pythium; species Pythium biforme. The sequence goes on from JAADXJ010000217.1 coordinate 23,053, forward strand.
CTTGGAGACTGACCGAGACGCCTTCGGGAACCCCCACTGATCCACGGCGCCGAGCAGAACTGCGAGAGAAATCTAAGCGACGTAGCCAAGTAACAAGCGATGAGTGCGCGTTCAGGTCTGCTGTCGACGCGCCGACTTCCCGTCGCGAAAAGCAGCGCCGTCTTCCGTGCCTTTTCATCGAGCGTCCATTCCGTGACGGTCAATGGCGTTGGTGCCAAGGAGAACGCCGCGCCCAAGATTCCCAGAGCGGGCGCCCATAAGGTCCACGGCCTGCAGGAGCGTCGTAAGCGCCAGCAACGTCCGCCGCGCGTGCATACGCCCGTGCGGTCGACGCCCGTGGGGGAGGTCTTTGCTGATTCGCGTCACGGTACGACATGGTTGAGACTGCGCAACACAGTACGTTGTATTGATCGTTTCTTCTTGTGTGGCGGCACAGACTCCAAGTCGAAGTTCTTCTCGGCGTACAAGGAAGGCAAGCCGCTGATCACTGTGATCGGCCTCGGTGGCGCTGGCAGCAATGCCGTCAACAACATGATCGCATCGCAGCTCGAGGGCGTTGAGTTTATCGTCGCGAACACAGACTGTCAGGCGCTTGGGCGCTCGCTCGCACCCCATAAGATCACGCTGGGCCACGAGATCACGAAAGGACTCGGTGCTGGCTCCAAGCCGCAGCTGGGCAAGCTCTCGGCCGAGATGCAGCGCGAGGAAATCGAAACCACGCTCAAGGATAGCAACATGTTGTTCATCACGGGTGGCATGGGCGGCGGCACGTGCACTGGCGCTGCGCCCGTGATCGCGAGCATCGCGCGTGAGATGGGCATTCTCACGGTCGGCGTCGTGAGCACGCCGTTCCGATCGGAAGGCCCCAACCGAACGCGCATCGCGAACGCCGGCGTCAAGGAGTTGTCCAAGTTCGTCGATACGCTCATTGTCGTGCCGAACCAAAACCTGCTCGCGCTGTCTAACAAGAACACGACGATGCTCGAGGCTTTCCGATACGCCGACGACGTGCTGCTCGAGGGCGTCAAGGGCGTGACCGACCTGATCGTGCGCCCAGGGTTGATCAACCTCGACTTTGCCGACATCAAGACGATCCTCTCGAACGCCGGCCGCGCGATCATGGGCTCGGGCAACGCCTCGGGTGAGCGCCGCGCCGAGAAGTCTGCCGAGCAGGCGCTCGTGAACCCGCTGCTGGGCGATCTGCCCACGGAAAGCGCCGTCGGCTTGCTGGTGACGATTCGCGGTGGCGAGGACATGACGCTGTTTGAAGTGGACCAGATCATGGAGATCATCCGCAGCCGCGTGGCCGACGACGCCAATATCATCTTCGGCACGTGCTACGACCAGTCGCTGCTAGGCTCCGTGCACGTCTCGATCATTGTCAGCGGCATCCAGACCGACGTGATCTCGCCGCCGGTGCCCACGCGTCCGTTCGTGCCGCTCCATGAGCTCAAGAACAAAAAGGAACAGGAAGACGCGACGACAGCGGTGTCGGACGCACATGAGGACAAGCGCGCACCGTCGCGAGGTCTGTTTGGGCGGATCTTCTCGTTGTGAGCGCGCCTACCAACGCTCTGCCAAACTACGAGCATAATAACGGTAGGAACCCCCCAAAAATACTGAAGTCGTTTTCTCGCTGTGATATGTATTGCGTGCGTGAACCAGCTGAAAAACAAAACTCCAAACGAGAGACGCCGCTCAACAGCCTCATCAGCGGAGGGATGAATGAAAGGACCTACGACAGCTCGGCGACCGCGCGGTCGAGCGTCGCTCGAGCGTATTCCAGCAGCGCATTGTCACGCTTCTCCACCGAAAGCTTGAGCAGCCCATCGGCCTCGTCCTTTTCGTAGCCGATGGCCTTGAGGAACGCAACACCACCCACGAGACTGGCCACGCGCTTTCGAAACGCAGGGTTCTCGAGGTTGATCGTTCGGAACTTGTCCTCGTCCGGTTTCTCGAGCAGATTCTTCACGTACACGCCCAACGTCTTGACAGCGGTCAGGCCGTCGCCACCGACGCGGTACTTCTTGAGCTTCTCGACGCTCGCGAAGACCTGTTCCTGCGGCGTCAGGTTGGATTCGGCGGCAACAGCACTTTTCTTCTCCTGGACGTTCGCAGTGGAGCTTTCGGTCACGTCAACCGGCGGCCCCACGAGCTTTCCGCCGTGGGCACGACGCGCTTGCTTGTCCATCTCGATCTGCTTCTTCAAGCGTTCGCGTTCGCGCTTGAAGTCCTCACGCTCTTTCTTGAGCTGCTCGGCGGCGAGTTTGCGCTGCAGCGCGTTGTACTCATCGCGCGCCTCCTGCATCGACTGGCCGGTTGTGCGGCGTTCAAGTTCGCGCTCGCGCGCCTCCTTCTTCTCGCGCTCTTCACGCTCCTTGCGACGCACTTCGATCTTGGCCTGCAGTGCGGCCAGCTTGGCCGCCTTCTCTTCCTCAGTCATCGGCGGATTGCCGTGCTGCGCAAGGTCCACAAACTTGATCGGGTCGTCGATGTCCGGCTCGTCTTGGTGCTCACTGATCCAGTTGATCGCCATCTCCAAGTTGGCCGACTCGGTCGCGAGCAGCCCCTTACGGGCGCGCACTTCGCCAAAACCCATCGCCAGCAGCTGCGACAAAAAGTCTTCGTTCACGGGCGGCAGGCCGTCGGCCTTGGTGACTTCAGCGGCCGCTGCGTCCTTTGCTGCTGCGGCCGCCTCAGCGTCGCCGCTCTCCGCGGGGATGCTGCACTGGCCCGTCACGGGGTCACAGATCATCTTGCTGAGATCCTTCTCGGCCGCAGGCTTGGCCGCCGCGGGGGTAGGGGCAGGAGCAGCAACCGCGGGCGGCACCAAGCTCACGTCGTTAAGGCGACGCAGACGTGCCTGGCGGGCTTCCTCGGCCGAGGCCGGCGCGGCGCCACCACCCAGCGATACGCCGGCCGACGCAAACGGGTTGAACGCCGACTGGCGCCACTGCTCGATCTTCTGACGCAGCGCGTTCGCGTCGGCGCCCACGAGCTCATCGACCTTGTTCTGGCTCACGTAAAAGTGGAACGTCGGATAGCCACGGACACCTGAGTGGTTTCCCCATAGACAGTGAGACTGTGAACACCACATCCCCAAGGGCAACTAACAATATTGCAGAAACGTACCCAGCGCGCCGATGAGCGCCTTGTTCTGGGCCTCGTCGACTTCGAGGAACACGACATCGTGGTACTGGCGGCTGTACTGCTGGTACGTGGGCTTGATGAACTGGCACGGGCCGCACCTGTCGAGAACCACCTAGTCAGCTTCAACCCGCCTGCCGCGAAGGGCTCCTTATTCAGATAGCTACGTACCATGTCGCAGAAAAGTCCACGACCACCAGCTTCCCACCAGCGTTGCGCATCTGCGTGTTCCAGTCGGCCTCGCCGTGGATCTCCGTTACGCCCATGTTGATCAATACACGATATCACCGACGCTTCCTCACGCTTCGGCTCTCTCGTAAGACGTGTCTCCGTCAAGATCGGCTCTCTTTTTCCTTCGAGAAACCCAACGCAGGGAGTACTGTTTTACCTGTTTTGCGGCATACGAAACTGGAACCCAATCTTACAATTGGACAGGAAGAGCAGTACTATTGCAGAAACGAGTGTGTAATTCTCGACTTAGTACATCGATTGGTTGAAATTGATATTGACAGTAGATGATTGGGCGAAAGCTTGATTATGCGACGTGCCCAACGTCAACATCGGCTGGTGGGGTTCATCATCACTCTTATTTCAGTACCCAGAGGACCGGACCGAACTCTTCTCCTCTGCTTTTTCTCGTCCATTCCGAATCCGAAAGGAAGCGCTCTCTCTCGCTCTCGCCATCGCGAGGTCCCCAAACGACGGCCCGTTAGATCCCAACGCGTCCCATTCTTTCGGCCGCCCCGCCCCGCATCGAAGGCGTCTAGCGACTCTATTGCCCAGTGAGACGCCCCCGCTCTCTCCGCCGTTTGCACGCTGAGAAAAGACGATCGATAGGCCCACCATGAGCACCAAGGAGGCGTTGCTGCTGAACCCTGAGGTCTGGAACGGCAAGCAGCTGCAGTCGTGGCTGGGCCGCTACGAAGACAGTCGCTTCGCCCCGCTGCAGGCGCAGCTCAAGCGGTACTCGGGGTACGACGTAGTCAACTTTTCGCAGAAGCAGTGGGCCGCGCTTGCGCCGGCCGACCTCGCGACCAGTCTCCGCTTCACGCTGCTGGGCATGGTGCAGGTCGCCAACACGATCGATTCGCCGACGGACCAGCAGCTCGCGATCGTTACGGACTTTGTGCCGCTCACGGGCGAGACCTCGCCCTCGACGGGCTTGCGCAGCCGCCGCCGCGGGCTTCCTGGCCGCAAACCGAGCGACGCCGAGCACAAGAAGCTCCCACCGGTCAAGTTTCCGCCGATGTTTGAGTTGCCGTCGGTGCCCGTGCTGGTGTTTATCGCGCTCATGATCATTGCCTTTGTGCTCTGTGTTACGGTCTTTAAAGATCGCCTGGAAGACCACGGCGTGACGACCACGAACCTAGTCAAGTTTGCGTCGATCCCGGTCGTGAGCGTGGCGTTCACGTACATCCACATTTGGCTCGCGCTGTTCATGACGTTCTACCCGATCGAGTACTTTGGCTGCCTGCAGATCCCAGGCACGAACACTGGGCTCGGCTGGCAGGGCATTGTGCCCCATAAGGGCGAGAAGATGGCGCGCCAGGCCACGCGGCTCATGACCACGCAGCTCATGCGCGTCAAAGACGTGTTCTCGCGCATCGAGCCAGCCCGTGTCGTCGAGGAACTCGAGCCGGTAATGTTTAGCATCATCCACGACATTGTCGAGGACATGGCGCTCAAGTACAACCCGGATTTGTGGGCCTCGATCCCGCAGAAGATCAAGGAAGAGATCATCGAAAAGGTCAAAGAAGAGTCGCCGGCCCACATTGAGGCGCTCATGGACGAGATCCGCAACAACATTGAAGACGTGTTTGACATTGAGAGCATGGTCGTCTCCAACATGACCAAGGACAAGCAGCTGCTGGTCAACATGTTTGTCACCTGCGGCTACACGGAGCTCGCGTTCATCCGCAACTCGGGTGCGTGGATGGGCTTTATCTTTGGCTTGATGCAAATGGGCCTCTGGTTTTTCTACGACGACCCGATCGTCGTGTTCCCCGTGGTCGGTCTGGTCGTCGGTACCATCACGAACTGGCTCGCCCTCAAGATGATTTTCGAGCCCGTGAACCCGCGCAAGTTTCTGTGCTTCACGCTCCACGGTCTCTTCTTGCGCCGCCAGGACCAAGTCGCCGAAGTGTACGGCCACCTTGTGGCCACGGAAGTGCTCACGTCGCGCAACATTATCGAAGCGATCATCAAGGGCCCGTACTCGGACCGTCTCTTTGAGCTCGTGTATGACAATGTCCAAGAGGCCGTGAACGAAGGCACGGCCATGACCGAGAAGATCATCAATATTGGCCTAGGCGCCGACACGTACGCGCAGATCAAGCAGGATGTCACGGACCACATTGTGGGCATTTTCCCCGACGGGCTTCGTCAGATAGAGGACTACGCGACCGACGCAATGGACCTCGAGACTACGCTCCGCGAGAAGATGAAGCTCCTGAGCTCGGAGCAGTTTGAGCAGCTGCTGCACCCGATCTTTGAGGAGGACGAGTGGAAGCTCGTGCTCATGGGTGGCGTGCTCGGCCTGCTGATCGGCTTGCTGCAAGCGTTCACGATCAACCACTAGCGCAGTCAGGTTCTGAGTTGGAGTGTTTGGCCCACACTGCTCCGTCCAAAGGTAGTGAGTTCGTTGTGGGGACATTGCATTGTATAAGTAAATGAAGCGAGTGGAAAAAAAGAAGAGATGGAGTGTCCGAAGTCTGTGATTGCTTCTACGACGTGCGAGGCGCGGGTGGCGGCAGCGACAGCACCGGCATGCTCGATGGGTCGTGGCCGACGTGGTCGATGCTGAACTGGCACACGGGGCAGACCTTGTTGAGGCAAAGCCACGAGTCGATGCAGTCCGAGTGGTACGAGTGGAAGCACGGCAGCGACTTGATCTCTTCACCCACTTCGAAGCCACAGCGGCAAACGAGGCAGCTGCAATCGCAAGAACAAAAACACACAAAACGATTAGCGACTCATCATTTGCCCGCAGGAAGGCAACTCGCTGTGTGCGGTACTCGGGTGTCGCAATGGCCTGGCCAGTGTGATCCGACTTCTGCCCGCTGTAAATGTAGGTTGGTAGCTGCTGAATCAGCGTCGACGTGGCGCCGCGTCTGTCCATGTAACAGCATTTCCTCAATCAGGACCGCTTTGCCACACAGGGGCAGACACGATTTGGTAGGGCGTACATTCTTGGCGACGGTCGACCCTGCCGAGCAGGCGGAGGTGGACTCGCCATCTCTGGAAGACCTGACATGGGAAGGCTCACTGGACAAAGATCAAACTCAAGTCAGCCACACATCGCCTCCCTCCTCTTACGTAGTATCAGTTCACATGCTTTGCACATACCACTGCGATAGCCTTGCGAGGGCTGGATCTCGGCGGTCGGAACGGTGCTTGCAATCTCGCCATCGAATGTCCCCTGAGCGTTGTCTACACAGTCAAACCACCACACAATTATCGAATCAGTAGACGCGCCCTGGGACGTCGCACCAGTCACAGAAACGTCAATACGTACTAAGATCCGTGTCGTAAATATGCTGGAGCCACCGTGCGTACTCTTCGTCAAAACTCATCGACGTACCAACGTCGAAAGACGACGGTGCGCTCTCGTTGAGCGACTCCTCGCTCGCGCCCATTTCGACCATCTTTTCGCGCACACGGTCTGGCAGCACGTAGCGGAACAGGTACCGATAGGGAAGTACCTTGCACACGGCCCCACCGCCGCTGATCTCCACGTGGAAGAGCAGGTAGATATCCAGGCGACCACGCGTGACGCGGCGCATGACGCCAATCTTGCGAAGGATCACGTCGCCAAACGCCGTACGGACGTTCGGCTGATCCAGCAAAAACGAGATGATGGCCGGGCCTTCGTAGCGGACAACCTTGGGCTGATCGATGTGGTTCGCGTTGTTCGTGAACGAGCTCCGATGGTGCACCGACGGACGAGGTGGCAGTCCAGAGGAGGATGGCGCGGCTGCTGCTGCCGCCGCCGACGACGAAAGGGTCGATCGTGCAGCGCCGTTGTCCTCTGAAATTGCCAAGGCGACCATTGTCGATGCTGGCGTTGGGAAGGCACTCGCGCCGCGCGCGTATCGCACTTGCAGTACAAACCCCTTTGGAAGGATATGGAAGGCTGAAATGCAGTCAAAATCGCCGTTTTCTACCGACAACGTCGCTTCACCCGTCTCTGCGTCGCTGTCGACATGGGTCTCCTCGCCGTCGAGCAGCAGTGTCGCGTGGAGCCGTGCGTCGAGCACCAGTTCACCTTGACGCCCGAACGGCAGGTGGTACATCTTGATGACAAAGTCGTTGCAGCTGTCGAGCGTCTTGGCTACCTTGTAGACATGGGTCCCAGCCGAGAGGTTTGCATCGCGGACGCCGTGGACCATGCTGGAAAAGAGCACGCCCTTTTCGTTTTGAAGCACAAAGTACGGGCGGTACACGATCGGCGGCGCCGTCATCGAGGTCCGTGGCGTCGACGGCGGCGGTGCCACGGACTCGCCATTCATGGGTGCGGGCGACGCGTTGTGCGGCGTGTGGCCGTTCACGTTGGTGGCGACGCCCGAGGCCGAGCCACTGAAGGCAGCCATTGCGTTGTTGAAGATTCGGATTTCGTGGATGTAGATCTTCTGTGGCGCCGGCGTGACTGCGATGCCCGTGAGCTTTTGCTTGCGCTCGTGAACATCCGGCGCCTCCGAGCACAGCGCCAATTTCTTGTCGCGCATTTCTAGGAGCGATGTAAAGTCGGCGACGAAGCGCGCTTGCGGCTTGGGCACCGAGCCGCCGGCGTAGAGGACGTTTTTCGGGTCCAGCCCACTGAAGGTGCGCGTGATCTTAGTGGTGAGACTCTCGGAGCCGCGGATGAGCTGCTGGTACACTTCGAGCAGCTCCTTGGCAAAATTGGGCGGGAACGTGGCGGCGTCGGTCAAGTAGAGCGTACAGCACGTCGCAAACACGCTCATTTGCTCATTGTTGGGTGCCACGAGGATACCGACGTTCGACGGGTTCAGGTCGAGCCACGCGGCGACGGTCGACGCGATCACAAACGCCGAGTGCATCGACGGGATAGCGCCGCGGCAAAAATTGATCGAGGCGATGCGTCCATCTACGTAAGCATACAGCAAAGTGTGAGAGAGGTTTCACACAGGAAAGACGAGACATCAGCCATTGAGACGCACCGCAAAACTCGTCGTACACGAGCGGCTTGTGGTGGAGCCGCTTGACGCCGTCAAAGAGACCACAGTCAAACACGCACGCGCCCATGTCGAATCTACGCAGTTGAATCACAGTATTAGAAGGTGGGATCTCAATGCGGCGCAAAATACGATGGATGTTCGGTCCGTACCGCTTGGAGATGGCCGCATCGAGCTGGGTGAGCAGCTTCACAGCGCCGTTCCACTGGCGCGCCGAGGAATGCGCGTCAAACAGCTTGGTGAACGTCGTCAAATACGACGGCGCGACGCAAAACACACTGCCACAGAACCGTCAATACCAGCTACAAGAACAACTCACACTTATTATGCAGACACACGCACCGTGGCGCGATGGGCACAAAGTACCCGTCTTCCGAGGCCTTGGCAAACAGCGCGTACTGCAGCGCGTTCTGGAGCGACGCGTGGACGCGGTAGGTCCAGAGCAGCACGCGGTACGTGTTGGGCGCGGCGTTGTCGCTCTCCTGCTTCTGGAGCTCGCCGTCGGTCGCGGCCTCAACCTGCTCGTAGCTGCTGTCGGGCGACAGCTGCGGCTTGTCGTCGGGAAGTGGCGGCGCCGTCGCTGTGGTCGTTGTCGCCACTTCGCCATTGTCTCGCGCCGCATCGTCCTTCCCCGTCGCCATGATCTCGGCGTCGGTCACTGCTTCCGTGGGGAACAGCAGCCGGCGCAGCCGCGGGTCCTCGGCAATGCGCTCCGAGTTCATGCGCCGGATCAGCACGGAGCCGCGCTCGACCCACGCGAGGCACGCTGGGAACGCGTCCGTCCTGGCATTTCCTCTGTGCTCCGCCATGGCGTCGGTAGGAGGCAAATCACGCGCAGGTTTCAAAGTGGCGGTGACTGCGATTGTTCTCTCTCTATGTGTGCTGCGCGCTGGCACAACAAGAACAAGAACAGAGCGAGAGCTCGCGGCATCAGAAGTGCGACTGGGGAAGCTTTGAAGTTGCGCATTGTGGGATCGTGTGTGTGGCACACCATGTGGAGCGGATCACACGGCTGTGTGGGACAGTAGAGTGATGGTTTCTTCAATCAGAATGACGGTCATGATGCTTTTACTGCCTGGTACGCATGCACTGTGGGCGGGTGCATTGCAACCCAGATAGATTGGAAAAAGGGCGCTCGAAGGCTCCGAGCGAAAGGCATCCAAGAGCTACGGAAAACATCGACCTCCAGGCGCAAAAATACAAAACGGGCACTTATGCTTATGCTTATGCGTTCGTTACGACGTGGTGACAGCACGCGCAGCTTACTTGCGCGCCGGCGGTGCGATGTTCTGCGGCAGAGCTTTACCGTAACCCGAGCGGAACGTCGTCGACATCGAGCCAGGGTCCTGGCCTTCACCCGCCGGCTTGTTCGACGGCTTGGCCCACTCGATCTTCAAGATCAAGTGATCGTAACCGTAGCCCTGCAGCTTGTTCATCGCA
>JAADXJ010000218.1:0-32707 GCA_023337735.1 Pythium biforme
ACCATGAAATGGTATATTTCGACCTCAAGCAGGGTGAGTGCGCCTATTTCTGTATTTTTAGATGTGGAATGCACCTGAGGAGGCGCAACGGACCAATCAAAATACTAGGTTGTGGGCGGAGATCCCAGATTCCCGAGAGTAATTTACCGGGTACGCATGCAGACTCCATTCTCCACCTGTCCGGCCCACTATTTAAATAGTCCATCATGGGCAAAATATTTACGGAGAGCCACATATTAAAATATGTGGCTCTCCGTAAATATTTTGCCCATGGTGGACCGTCCTACTTTAGGACCCTGTTCTAGGCCTCATCGGTTTTTCTCTTCAGGTGCAGAAACCCCTTCACAACCGCCCGGACCGACGCGTAACAGATCCAACCAGGACGAAGGGATCCGCTCGAGAAGGCGTCACTAGGTCATCTTCCCAGCTCTTCCTCTAGCGCCCTACCGTTCTGCCATCGCGCTGTCCCCCGCACAGAACGTAGCCGCTCCGTCTCCCTCCGCCGTCGCATTTCTCACCACCAGCAGCAGCAGTGACTGCCATGATGCGGCGCGCGGGCGACGACGACGACGACTTCAACAAGATGGACATCAAGATGTCGGACGACATGCCGCTCAACGGCTCGTCCCCCTCGGCTTCCGGTGGTGGCAGTGGAGGTGGCATCCTGGGCGACGTGCCGGCGTTCCAGCGGCTCTCGCAGCAGAAGCGCCGCCAGTACACGCTCACGGCCATGGGCGTCGCCGCGTTCCTCTTCGTGCTCCTCGTGATCCTCGTCGTGAGCAAGAACGGCGACGGGGGCAGCGCAATGGGTGGCAGCGGCAAGGATGACGACAGCGACGCCGCTTGGAACGAGTTCCCGTCGAGTGTGCGCCAGATGGTCGACCGCGACGTCGACCCGTGCAGTGACTATTACCAGTACGCGTGCGGCAAGTGGCTCGCGAACGCCGACATCCCGGGCGACAAGACGTCCATCCACGCGAGCTTCTCAACGGTCCACGACCAGAACGAGCTCGTGCTTAAGTCGATCATGCAGGAAAACTTCCCGTTCGTGGGCGAGCTGTACGGGTCGTGCATGAACACCACGAAGATCGACGCGCAGGGAGCGGAGCCGGTGCGTGGCTACCTGACCAAGATCAAGGACGCCACAGACCGTGCGACACTCTTCCATTTGGCCGGCGAGCTCTCCAAGCTCGGACCCAACTTTTTCACGGGGCTCGGCGTGCAGGCCGACGCCAAGGATGCGACCGTGTACATGCTGTACGCCTCGCAAAAAGGCATTTCGCTGCCCGACCCGGACTATTACTCGGACACGAAAAAGTGGGACACCCTCGCGGAGCCTTTTGAAGAGTACATCACCGAGCTGTTTATACTGGCTGGCCTTAGCGAGGCCGACGCCAAGGCGAACCGCGCACACGTGATGGGCTTCGAGAAGGAGCTCGCGAAGCTCTTCGTGTCCAAGGAGGCGCTCATGGACCCTGTCAAGACCTATAACCCCGTAAAAGTCACCGACGCCGTGGCTTCGTACCCGCTTCTGCTGGGCGCGTTCCTCAATGGTACCGGTATCCTGTCGCAAATCGCGAGCAACACCAAGGTCGCGTCCGGTCAAGCGCAGGCCACCGTCGTGAGCGTCGAAACGCCCGAGTTCTTCGCCAAGGCCGAGAAGCTCGTGGCGTCCACGCCTGTGGAAGTACTGCGCGTGATCATGGCGTACCACGTGCTGCGCGACTTCGGGTCAAGCCTGTCCGAGCCGTTCATCGCGGCAACCTTTGAGTTTTTCTCCAAGCGCATCGGCGGCCAGAAGCAGCGCACGCCGCGCTGGAAAGTGTGTCTGCGACGTGTGACGGCCTACTTCCCGGACCTCATGGGCAAGTACTTTTTCATCAAGAAGTTTGATGCCGAGAGCGAGATGACGGCCAAGACCATGGTCGCGAACATCGAGGCATCCATGATGAAGACGCTCCGTGAAAATGCCGACTGGCTTGACGGCGACACGAAGGACGCCGCGATCAAGAAGATGAAGATGATTGCGAACCTCATCGGCCACTCGCAGAAAGAAGAGCACTTCCCGTTTGTGCTGTCGCCCGACTCGTACTGGTCCAACCTCGAGGCGCTGAACCTACACGACTTTAACAAGTCGGTGAACCGCATCGCCACAAGCGTCAACCGTGACGAGTGGTTCATGCCCGCGAGCGAAGTGAACGCGTACTACAACCCGGCGACCAACCAGATCGTGTTCCCGGCGGGCATTTTGCAACCGCCGTTCTTCGAAAAGAAGGTCCACCCGTCGCAGAACTATGGTGCGATTGGCGCCGTCATTGGCCACGAGATCACGCACGGCTTTGACGATAATGGGCGCTACTATGACGGCAAAGGCAACTTGGTCGACTGGTGGAACGATAAAACGGACCAGTCGTTCCGCAAGCGCACGGGTTGTCTCATCGATCAGTACTCGAGCTTCCAGGTCGTCAGTGAGAACGACGAGACCACAGTGCTAGGCCACGTGAACGGCAACTTTACCGTCGGTGAGAACATCGCTGACAACGGTGGCGTCAAGATCGCGTACCAGGCGCTGCAGAGCTACCTGTTCGACCGCGACGAGGCCGACGAGCTGCGTGAGCCATCGACGCTTTCGCGTGACGCCGCCGAGAAGCTCTATTTCCTGTCGTTTGCGCAGGTGTTTTGCGCCAAGTCGACCGACGAGGCCATGGTACGGCGGCTGAACACGGACCCGCACTCGCCCGAGCGCTGGCGCGTGAACGGCGCGATGATGAACTTTGCCGAGTTCAAGCGCGTCTACGACTGCCCCACAGGCTCGCTCATGGCGCCAAAGACGGCCTGCGAAGTGTGGTGAAGAGAAACAAAAGCGCCGATCCAATACCGGTAGACAGCGTCGCATCTTGCATACTTACCTCTTGAATCTTTTTCTGTATTAAGGAATGGATGAAAAGCCAAAGTGAATGCTGAACTACACCGGCAACGCCGCGACGTCGTGCGCGTACTCGCCCTTCTTGTCTTGCGCCTTGGACTGCACTGCCTCGTCTTGAAGCAGACCAAAGCGTTCGTGGTCGTCCTGTGTCGGAGCTGAGTGGTTATCTCCCATGTGGTCTGGGAGGCACCGATCGGCAAAGTTGGTGACGACCCCGCGGTCGAACGGGTTCCGGTAGGTGCCGTCGGCGCCGCGGAGGTACTGGTACCGATGTGAGTTGACGACCTCGTTGGTCGTCAGGTTTTTGGCCGTGAGGTAGAGGTGGAAGCCAAAGAGGTGGCCCACGGGCAGCACCATCACGACGCCGTAGACCATGAAGAGCACGAGCCACCACACGGGTCCGTGGGCGTGCCACTGCAGGAAGAGAATGTACTCGAGCGCGATCAGGTTCAACGTCATCGCGCCGACAAAGCCCATGAAGTAGACGTAGTTGCCGCGGCCCACGCAGTTGTCGACAAACGGACAGCTACAAAACAAGATCAGATCTATTGGATCCCCAAGAGTGAACTCGGAAGCGGGACACGTAAAACGTACTGGTGGTCAAAGGTGTCGACGCAGATCTTGCACATGCGGCAGTGCTTGGCGCGCAATGGGCGTTGGATGTGGCAGCTGTGGCACAGCGGGCGCTCGAGCAGACAGAGGCCCGCGCTGGCGTCGCTGCGGTCGTGGACGAGCTCTTCCGTGACGCTGGTGTACTCGTCTTTGTAAGTCGCAACACTCGCGAGGTTGCCCGGGCTCGTGCGCTTGGTCTGGAAGAAAAAGCTCCACGTGATAGCGTTCCAGAGCAAGTGGATCACGTACAGCGCGCGCATCTCGGGCATGTACGGGATCAGAAACCGCAGGTAAATGACGATCGTGATGGGGATGTTGGCCAGCACAAAATAGTACGGCGTGCGCGAGCTCTCCCACCACGCGAGCACGTTCCACTTCGCGCGAAACTGACGGCGCGCGAGGTACGCGGCCACTTGATGGAAGCCCTTGACCTTGGCAAGCTGGTGCGGCGTGCGCCCGTGCGCGTCGAGCACGTGGAGATCGCTCTCGAGCTCTTCGACGAGGTACTGGACCGTCGCGAACTCGCCGCGCATGGCCGCCAAGTGGAGCGGCGTCTGGCCGTACCGGTCCTGTTTGTCGGTCGAAAGGCCTAAATACTGGAAGACCGAGACGATCTCGGTCGCGCCTTTGTACGCGGCCCAGTGGATCGCGCTGTCTTCGTCGGCGTCCACGAGGTTCACGTCGGCGCCGTGCTTGACGCAGTACATCACAAGCAGCGGGAAGCCGTTCTGCGCGGCGATGAGCAGCGGCGTGCGCTGCTTCGTCACGTCGGCCGTGTTGATGTCCACGCCCAGCTTCACAAACGTCTTGAGCGCCACGAGGTTGCCCGTCGAGCACGCCCAGTGGATCGGGTGGAGCTGCACGCTGTCGTCGCTGGGCAGGTCCAGCGGCGCGCCGAGTGACGCCGCCAACTCCAGAAACTCGCCGCTGCCGCGCTGCGCGATCCAGTGCGTGATTGTGTGGCCCTGTGTGTCACGCTGCTGCAGCAAGTCTTTGAGGACGCACGCCGGCGTCGTCTCGCCTGCTGGCTGGAGGATCTCGCGGAAGCGCACTAGGTTGTTGGTCTTGGCGCACAGAAACAGCTCATCCAGCGGAGTGAGCTCCTGCGGTGGCGCCTGCGCTGCCGGTGTGCTGCTGTTGTTTTTGTGAGCATGGTCGTTCGCGCAGTTGGCGCCGTGCACGTGGCTGTGGCCTTGTGCGCCGCCGTGGGCTTGGGCGTGGGCGTGTTGGTGTTGGTGGGTAGCGCTGTTCTGCAGCGGCTTGAACGCGAACCGCGGCGCCGCCGCGACGTGCGCCACGGCCTCGGGACCTTGCGGTTGTGCGCCCATTACGATCTGGGTATGAGGGGTCGTCTCGTGGATGGGGAGGGCGGCGAAATGGGGACGCCAAGCGGCGACGGGTCCGTCCTTCTTCCTTTTTCCCCCAGTTTACGTGGAAAAATGAGATGGAAGGGTACGCTAGTTGGGGCTACGCTCCTGCCAGATCAATCCCAAATGGATCAGATAGAAACATCGTTTCTAATGGCTGTGAGGTTACGTCGTCAAGCGTACCCCACGATCGACGATCATCACTCTGTTGACGGATTGGAGCTGCTGGACAGCGTTGTTGTTGTGCTGTGGAGCGACCCAAACGACGTGTGTCAAAGCACAAAACGACGATGGCGGGCGGCAAGCGCAAGCTCGAGACGAAGGTGCCGCACGGCGGCAAGGCAAAGGGACCGCAGCATAAGAAGCAGAAGCACGATGGCCCGCAGAAGACAGGCGCCAAGACGCCCAGCGGCAAGCCCCAGCCCAATGGCAAGAAGGCGCCGGCGACTGCCGCCGCCACGCCGGTGGCCGCTGCGGCCAAACCCGTGGCCGTGGTCGCCAACTCGAATTGGCTCGCGATGAAGCAGAAGATCCAGCAAAAGGACCACAAGTACGCCAAGACCACCGAGAAGAAGCTCGATCTCGATGTCAAGGCCAACAAGCAGAAGATCAAAGACAACAAAATCGCCAAGAAGAAGGAGCTCAAGACCGCCGAGTGGATCGACAACTCGCTCATCGTCGCGATGGATTGTGAGATGGTGGGTGTTGGCCTCTCGGGCAAGCAGAGCGTGCTCGCGCGATGCAGTATCGTCGACTACGATGGCAACGTGCTGTACGACAAGACCGTGCGACCGGTGGAAAAAGTCACAGGTGAGCAGCTAAACGGCTTGGTCGCTTTTGTCGTACACCCTACTCACTTCCCTTGTGCACTTGTGGTTAGACTTCCGAACCCACGTCAGTGGCATCCGCTCGCGCAGTCTCAAGAACGCCATTCCATTCGCGCAGGTTGGTCATGCGCTTTGTTTTCTACCGTAGCTGGGTGTCGTGCTGACCGGTTCACTGCCTCGGCGAGCAGTGCCTGAAAGAGGTCGGCAAGCTGTTCAAGGACAAGATCATCGTTGGACACGCGCTGAGCAACGATTTCAAGGCGCTCATGTTCACGCCCCCAAAGAACCTGATTCGAGACACGTCCAAGTACCGCCCCTATATGCGCCGCAAGATGAACGGCACGGTACGTTGGCTCTTTGCTCCTCCCGTATCCCCCCGCCTATGTGGGTTACTGACCGATTAACGTGCTTCCTCAGAAACTGTACCCCAAGTCGCTCAAGCACCTCGCCGATGAGTTCCTGGACCTCAAGATCCAGACGGGCGAGCACGACTCGGTACGAATCATGGGTTGATGGCATCCTGCCGAGCGAATGCTCTTCTCACTTCATTTCTCTACAGGTTGAAGATGCTCGCGCCACGCTCTCGCTCTACAAGCGCGAGCAGTTCGCGTGGGAGAAGTACCTGCGCACGAACAAGTCGGCCACTAGCCTCGTGGGCATTGCGCCACCGTTGCCCAAGGACACCAAGGGTGCGAACAAGACGCCGGCACTTCCGCCCGGATTCGACGACGAGCGCGTCGACAGCGACAATGAGTTTGGCGGGTCGGCGGCGTCCAAGTCGCTCGGGAAGCTCATGGTGCCCGACTCGAAAGAACTCGCCATCACAGAGTTCGCCGAGTAGATCAACAGCTTGGAAATTTTTGCGAGCAATAGAAAACCTGTTTCCACTGTTTTTGATCCAAATCATGATTAGGTTTCAGAACATAAAACCTCAACGATCACAACCTTCCAGCTCCACCAGCTCACCATAAAACCCCGCTGCCGGTTTTAGCAGAGAGCACTCCCATCAAAGTGGTTTGACTGGAGGAGGCTCCATGGGAATTTATTTCGAAATCCAATCCAACGGCCAAGCGACGTCGCGTTGGGCGACAGAAGCAAAACCTCCGTGCGATTCTTGCCTGTCCCTGTCGACAGAGCCCTTTATCCAGCAGTCCATCCTTCCACTCACTGGGCGTCAAAACCCCGGCGGAGTGGAGTCTTCACAAGTGGTGAGGCTGTTAAATTGTGGGCTAACAGCATTTTTCCGTGCGGCGTTTTCCTCGTGCGCGCTGGCTGCTCGTCTTGGCGGCGCAGTGCCCGCCCCTTGCGATTCACGTTGCGAGGGGACTAAAGCAATGCTGCTGCTGTCGGTGGCGTGCGCGCGTGGTGGGGAGTTGCCCGGCTCACCCCGGGCCAGTTTCTCCTCGCCATAGAGGGCGTCGATGGGACACCCAATCCTATCTGTGTGTTTGCATGTTTCGATTGCACATTTTACTTTCCATCCTCTGCGCAATTGCTTTCCTTGCGAGTGATGATATACGCTGTGCAAAAAGCGACTTCATCGCGCGGGTCCCTCGTGGGCGGGCAGTGAACGGTTTTCGCCGTTTGCCGCTGTCTGCCTGACTCGCCGATGAACATTTCCTTCCATTCGCCACTTAGTGTATCTGTTAGAGGTTGTAGCGTTCTCATACCACGCATGATGTACTACTATTTATTATAGTACTACGTAGTAGTGTCCGTTCTCATGTGGCTGTCGGGGACGCTGGTAATTCGATCCCCATGCTGAAGCATTGAGCTGCGGGCCGACGAAAGCCGTCAAGTCGGTGCGTAGGCCATGACGGACTGGGAGTGTGCTCAACCGTCTTCCGACTGCAGTAGAGTAGCTGTGGCCATCCATTAGGATACAGCACTAGATACCCATCCACACGCACAGGGACCTTTCACCTCATCACACTTGTCGTTCTCTCGTTCACTCAACGTGCGTCCATGGGCGTGCCTCAAGACGTCCGCCCACAGTCGGTGCGTCTCCGCCGCAGGTTGCGGTTGGGAGGTCCACTGTATCGTTTGTAGAAGGTACGTGACCCTAGATCTGCTACGTGCAACTGTCCGGATAAGCTATCCGGATTCATTTCCACAGGTCAGACGGAAGCATCCAAACCGCCAAAAGGGAATCATCTCGTCCACACGGTTCCCCCATCGCAACCATGGACCCGACCGCGGAACCATCGCTGCGCGCGGCGCTCCGTCAGTGGGGTCAGCACCACGTACTCTCGCGATTGGGCGAAGACGCGACGGCGACGGCGCCACTGCTGCAACAGCTTCTCCACTTTGAGTCGTGGTACCCGGGCGGCGTGGACAGCTACCTGCGCACGGCCACGAAGCTCTTCCGCGAGCAGCAGCAGCGCGGCGACGCGACTGCCATCTCTGCCACTGAAGACACTCCTGACGAGCCCAGCGATCCGTTCATCTCATGGACGCCAACGGTTCCACAGGACGCGTATGGACTCCTCAGCCTCGACACGCCGCGGTTCCGCGAGCTCGAGACGCTTGGCCTGACGTACGCGGCGCAGAGCGCGTTCGTCGTGGTCGCCGGCGGGCTGGGCGAGCGGCTCGGGTACAGCGGCATCAAGCTCGCGCTGCCCGTGGAGACGGCGACGCGGAACAGCTACCTGCAGACGTACATCGAGCACATCCAGGCGCTGCAGCAGCAGACGAAGACGGGGCCCAGGACGTCCATCCCGCTAGCGATCATGACGTCGGACGCGACCCACGACGCGACGCAGCTCTTCCTAGACAAGCACGAGTATTTCGGAATGCCGCGCGCGCAGCTCACACTGATCAAGCAGGACACGGTGCCGTGTCTGGACGCCGTGCAAGTGGAAGGCGGAACCCAGATCGCGCTGCATCTCGTGCTGGACGACGCTCAGTCCACACTGCTCATGAAGCCGCACGGCCACGGCGACGTCCACACGCTGCTCCACACGAGCGGACTCGCGCGCACATGGCTGCGCGACCAGCACAAAAAGTACGTCCACTTCATCCAGGACACGAACGCGCTGATCCTTCAGAGCACTCTGCCGCTGCTCGGCGCGAGCGTCGCGAACCAGTGGAAGTGGGCGTTCACGGTCGTGCCGCGCAAGGCCAAAGACGCGTCCGGCGCGATAGTCCAGTTTACAAACCCGCACCATGCCCAAAGCGCGGCGCTCTTCAACGTCGAGTACCATGAATTGGACCAGTTCTTGCGCACGCAAGCGGGCGACGCGTTCCGCGACGGCGACACGAACGACCCGGAAACGGGCTATTCACCGTTCCCGGGCAACATCAACCACTTTGTGGCCGAGCTCGCGTCGTACGTGGACGTGCTCGACCGCTCGCGCGGCAAGACGCCCGAGATCTTCAACCCCAAGTACCGCGCCGACCCCAACGCACGCAGGCTCTTCCAGTCACCGGCGCGGCTCGAGTGCATGATGCAAGACTTCCCCAAGCTGCTGGTCGCGGCATCGTCCGAACCAAGCGCCTCCTCGGTTGGCTTCCTCTCGTTCCCGGCGTCGCTCGTGTACTCGCCCTGCAAGAACGACATGGCCAGCGCGGCCGCCAAGGTCGCCTCGGATATCCCGCCGCAGTGCGCGTGCTCGGCCGAGCACGAATATTTCGCGCTCAACAAGGCCAAGTTGGAACTGGTCGGTGTCACCATCCGTGAAGACTCTAGTGGCATCGCTGGCGCGAGATCCGAGTGGCTGGGCATTCCCGTGCTACCGAGTGCAAAGGGTCCGCACATTGCGTTCGCACCGTCGTTTGCGGTCGGCCTCGACGCGCTCGCCCAGCGCTTTCCTTGTCCGTCGCAGGTCGCAATCACGAACCGCTCGACGCTGATCGTGCAAGGCGCCGGCGCACATGGCGTATCATTCCATTCGCTTTCCTTGGATGGCGCCCTGCGAATCACGGTCTGCGAAGGCGCGATCGTCCAAGTGCAGGGTCTTGAAGTGTCGAACGCTGGATTGGAGTACGCACCCGTGGGCGCGGATGCGCTCTCAGACCCAGTCGACACGATGCGCGGATACATCCTGAAGGCACGTGAAGTGATGGAACTGACGTTCCACTTGCCTGGTCGATACATCGTGGAAAAAAATGGCCACGTCACCAAGCCTTGAACACTATCCTCATTGGAATCTTGATTTGAGGCTTATCTGTCCTGCATTTTGGAGCAAATCAATTCAGAATAAACATAATACGCACCATGCACCGCCTGCCGCTTTGAGTCAGCACGAGCGAGCACTCCATCTGCCGCAAATTACTCGTCGTCCCACTGGCTCGCGAGCTGGTTTCTCGCCTTTGTGCGGAAACCGTTGCTACTCGGTTCTTCGACATCACTGAGGCTACTCGCTTCGGATAACGGCGTGATCGCGTTCACGTCGATCGCAATTGTGCCGCGCGAGCTTGCGAGTCGTTCGTGAAGATGGGCACCACTGCTACCGAGATCAATAAATCCACTGGACGCCGCCGCAGGTGCCGTGCCCTTGGACTCCGCCATGAGACCTTGCTTTTCAAATTCGATTCCGCCACCAGGGAAAAGAACGGGCTCGTTCACACGCAGCAACTCCTTGAAACGCCTCTCGCGTGCAGTCATCAGCGCCGAAATCCACTTGGGGACACGTGGGAGACGAGTCATCGTGAGGTATGCACCGCAAATAAGCACGTGCTCCAACACCAGAATGATGAGAAGACGCCACGAAATATGCAGGCAACCGAAGTTGGGGCCGAAGATGAAATCTTCAAGCGTCTTGCCCTGCTTCTTGAGTTGATTCTCGATATCACGCACGCACGTGCCATCGAAGAACTCGAGCGATCCCGTGGAGATACACACCAACAGCACGTTGACGATGACTGCGACGTATGCGTACACCGTGAAGATACCTCGCCATCCACCGATACCATTGGCCTTGCGAGGGATCGGCCGCTTGAGGGTCTTGCACAAGCGATATCCGTCGGTGCGTTTCTTGAGCGAGTTGATCAGGAAGCATGCCACGGGCATGAGAGGCCACAGAATTGAGAACATGACGGTGAAACCGTACTGGACTGTGAGTGCGTGGAAGTCGTTGTACGGATCGTACGTGTCTTGCTCACTCTCGAACAGAATCTCTCGCGCCTTCTTGTTTAGCACTTCAACCTGTGCTGGAGTATACTCCAGGTACCGAGCGTTCGACTTGTTGCCAAAGTGCGAACTCGTGGTGCCTTCGTAATCAAGCGAGCCCAGAATTTTCATGGATCCAGCTTCTCTAACTCGTTTCTGGGCTACAGCGTCGGCTGCAGCACGGGCCTTCTCTCGACGAGCACGAACAAAAATCGGAGCGATTACTTGAAGCACGATGTTGAGACTTTGTGTCACGACGATCGGCGTCACGAACATGGCACTCAGATCGACGTGATTACGGTCAAACGTGAAGTAGCCGACACACTCGATACACGTTGCATCCTTGGGACCAAGGGGACACGTGACACACTGCCCGTGCTGGTCAACGTACGGCCCGAAGCAGCAGTTCATAGCGTCGCCGAAAAATGTGTGGTTGAGCGTGTTCATGAGGTAGTCGCCGAAACCCGGAATCACAAACACGAACGCGAGTGAGAAGAACCAGGTGTAGTAGTTGAGGAAGTCGAGCAGGAACAATTTGCGAATTAGTGCCTTCTCGTACTGCTCTTCCGTGCGGTAGTTTTCCCAGTGTGTGAATAGCGCTCCCATTTTTGTCACGACGATGTTCCACTGGATCACGTCCACGAAAATGCCGAACACCATACCCTCGAGTAGGATCAAAAACCACTGCGTCGAGAAGATGTGGCTCACTGGGTACTTGGCCTTGAGGATCTCATAGATTGTCACCCAGATAGCCACAAGGACTAGCATGATCACGGTCTGGAGCAACATGAAGAGCGCCACGCAAAACAGCTTCGGCAGGCGACGCCACGCAGGGTAAACGGTCTCGAGTTCACCTGTTAGCGAGTTCACGCGCTTCTCACCATGGAAGAACTTGTTTGGGTACTCGATTTGCTTGACGTCCAGTTTCTTGTTCCACTCGTACTGCATCGCGGCGTTCTTGCGGTCCCATGACTTGAGGAATGAGAATGACCACACCACCGACACTCCAAAGCCCCAGAACGGGAGAAGCCGCATGTAAACTTCCATGGGGATGATGCCATGCAACAACTGCATCAGGATTCCCAGCACCGCGATAGGGATGAGCGACCGGTTGTAATAGTTGATGAAAGCGAAGTAGTACGCGACCTTTTCGCCGAAGTTGTGGCGAAGAGATTTGAGAATCTTCCGATCATCTTTCTCCGAAGACTTCAAGCGCCAAGAAGTGACCCACTTCGCGATGAGCAGATCTGTGAGATGTTTGTCGTGCATCGGGAACATGTCGTGAATCCACGAATCAGTGATCGAGATCTTGGCGCGCTGTTCGATGATGTAGTCGACGATCTGGACACGTTCAGCCGGGGTAGGAGGTGCACGCCGATCGACAAGGTCTTGCTCGAGATCCACAATGGAACCGTGCTCCATCCATAAGTTGTCACGGAAGTGGGTGACATAGGCGTTGACAATCTCGTCGGTTGCGCGAATCATGAGGATGAAGAACTCCGAATTCATCTCGTCCTTGGCGTGGCCTCCATCAATGATGTCGACGAACAAGCCTTGCCCGCACAACTGATCAACGATGCGCCGATGCTCGTCTTCACTTTCTCTCAGGGTAGTTTCGTTGGTCATGCATAGGCGCCGGAAGCCGCTCTTCTCATGGGACGAATGCGAAGTTTCGTTGACAGCGCCGGCACACGCTGCGGTGTCACTGCAGCAGACACAACCACACACCAAGCTGACGAGGCCAGACTGCATCTTCACACTGCGATTGGCGATAACTGCAAAATCGTATACGTGGAGACGCCCGCTCTCGATTTCTTCGGGTTTGAGGTATCGAAACTTGCCCGGCTTGGTCACTTTTTCGGGCAGCGTGTAACTGGACGGCTTGCTCGCCGAGGGCGCTCGTCCAGCGGACGATAGCCCCGACACACTCGTTCTCTTGGTGGTTGACGATCCTGCCGTGGCGCCCGAGAGCGACGATGACGTACGTCGCCGTCCAGCCGTGTCAGCGGCATTCGGCGAGTCTTCCGCGTCCTCGTGCCCTAAAGGGGGAGCGACAAGACAAGTCGTAGAGTTAACCATTGCGAGCGTTTCGAAAGAAGACAGCGCTGCCGAGTCCACAGCGCAGGCGCTGCCATCCGCGTCGTCGTCCAGCGGCAGCCCCAAGTACGGACGCGACGAAGAGGCCAGCCCGCCGCCGCCGCTTCGTCGCAGAAGAGCGCCGCCAGCGGCCCTACTACTACCAGAGCTCGGTCGCCTACCTCCTCCGCTGGCGCCGGCGGCCGCGCTGGCCTTGCGCTTGCTCGTAGTGGCTGTTGCGGCCGTCGTGGATGCTGCGGAAGCGCCGGACGTGAGCCGCGAGCGGCTGCCCGAGCGCTTCTTCTTTTTTCCGCCGTTCCCGCTTCCACTGAGCCGCGCCGAGTCGGTGGAGAGCCGCTCGCTGTCGTCGTCCTCGTCGTACGAGAGTCGCTCGGCCGCCGCGGCGCCCAAGGAGGCGTCATCGTCGTCCATCATGCGCATACTCATTTGCCCTTCTTCTTTCCCTTGGTCCCTCCCTCTCTCTGTGTCTCCCTGGCGGATTGTTTCTCTTGCTGGTGCGGGGAAATCTCCGCACGAAAAAGGGGAAACAAACCCGACTAAGTACGCTTTCGCACTTGACATCATCAAACTAAAAACAGTACACCATCCAAAATCGGATTACACAGTTTTCAACTCGCCACCGAAAACTATGTAAAGGTGGAACTCATGCATATCGTAACAACAGGGTATGTATATTAACAGGAATAGAGCTGAGCCTGATATCTTCCCAGTAGGTTCGAAGAGAGGGTGGGCGTTGGGAACACTAGCAATGGAAGAACGCCTCCTCGATCTCGTGGAGGTTCTTGAGCGCGTCTTCGCGGCCCATGTGGAACATTTGCACGGCCCAGTCAACGTTCGTGGTCACTAGAATCCACGTGGGGGAAATCCAACGCCACTTCCAGATCTGGAACACTTTGTGCGCGCGATCCGGGTGCGCCAGCGGGGTGTTGTTTGACAGCCCGCCGTCGACAAATTTCTTGCCACGGTAGTGCGACACGAGCGACGTCGTGTACACGGGCACATGCGAAGACGTGAGCATGCCGTCGACCATGTCTTCGTTGTCCTTGAACGACGTCACGAGATGGTTCGTGAGGCTCGGCATCTGCGACACGACAGAGAGAGTCGGTACTGTAACCCCAATTTCATGGTTGCGTTGAAGAGCTCACTTCGGTGATCGAAAAATAGAGCTTCTTGTCCACTTTCTTGTAGGCGTCGGGCGGCAGCATGTTGAGCATGTTCTGCTTGACCATCGGGATCCATCTGTCGGGCAAGTGTGAGTGATGTGTGAGTACAGTATGTGCGACAGGGGGGAATCCGAGTCGATGTGTCTGTACTCACTTCCCCAGTCCTGCGTACGACGTCTGCGCGGCCTCATCGATGAGCGGGACGTTCTCTTTGAAGAAGAACTCCTTCACATCGATGCCGAGCGCAAGAATAGTGGCAGGGAAGCAGCCGGCCGAGACACCCGAGAAAATCACATTTTCCAAATCGTACTCTTCCTAGAAGCAACGTGTCAACAACCAGTCGCGAAACACCATCACCACCGCAATAAACACGCACATACCTGCAGCACGGACGCGACACCCAGAAAGTAGTTGTACATGCCACCGCAGCCGCCAAATCCAATCTGCACGATGTCGTGGTGCATCGTGAGCTTCTTGCGGGGCTTGTCGCTGCGCGGGCGGTGCGTGAGGTGCCAGGGCAGCATCGAGCGCGGCGGCCCGTGGATGGGGCTCACACAGAGCAGCTCCTCGTCCTCGCTCGACACGTCGCTGCACTTGCGCTGTTTCTCGGCCAGCAGCGCCGCCTCGCGGTCGTCCGTGCGCCAGAGTGCGTCCATGCTTCTCGCGTGAGATCAACAGTAACTGCAGAGAACTCGAGCGGAGGATAGAGCACAACAGCAGGCGGCCGTTTCCGCTTGGCCGGTCGTGACGTGGACCGCGGATGGCGACGGCCGGATGGGGCGAGATGGCGACTTGTCTGCCACGCACGGTCCACGCGGGTTGTCGAACTTCACAAGGGACGCATGGTGCGTCGGCCAGCCCGTCGAAAGTCAAACGTCCGTGCCAGACGGTTTCCATGTTCTGTATTTGTGTACCGAAAAATCGGTACGTTTACCATATTTGCGCGGGTATGCGTTATCATAGTTGGCATCAAACGATTTGGGATTTCGCAGTCAGCACAGCCACATTCGTTTTCGAAGGTGATTCACGTGAAGAGTCGCCGGCGGATTTCGCAGCAATAAGTTGCCTTCCACCGAGAAGGTCCCGGTGTTGAACGTCGGCGCTGCCAGTCCGTCACGCCACCCGTCAGAACCCGAGATAAATGCAACCCACTAGTGCTCTCGAGAGTCCATGCTTTATTAGCCTCGTAGCGCTTGGCTGCGTGGCTTCCACGTCAATGCGCGAGCTCACCCTTCGCAACTCGCTATTCGTCTAGCATGAGGATCTAGCGACATTTCGTGACGATGCGCACCACACAATGCTCTGGTCCACTAGTCCTGAGTTCTCTTTGTCGATCCAATCGTATTCCGCGGACAATCACTTGCATGAGCGAGAGTCCCGAAGAGAATGATCCACTTCCATTGGATCCTCAAGAAGGACGGACATGGACTGTGAGATCACTGGATATTATGAAGTCGACACGGGGTTATGCTTCCTATGAGATACACAACATTCCGGCATCCATCCATCCATCCATAAATCCTCTCTCTTGAGTCATCTGAGTGCTCAGCTCGTTTTTTATTGAGGCTGCGAACGATGTATTGCAAGATTTCCTGGTAACACAGTCGTTTGCCAGTGAACAACGTGCAGTACCATCATCTGCAAGAGCACTTCGCAGAAACCGATCCACTACAGGTGCCCCTACTCGTTCTAACCGACTTCTGGCGCAGGTGCAAGTGCAAGGAAGTCCAGTTCGACTGAGCTATCGCGCTCTCAACTCGGTCAAAGAAGCATGCGCCGCGCATGTGAGCGAGAAGCCATTGCCTTCGGCGCCACGGGATCTCAGCGACTTGTCCACGCTGTCGACTCGCTTCGCATACAGTAGTGTATCCCTTCCAGCGACGTATCGTCCAACGATACACCCATCGCTTCGTCGCTGCCGTCGCGCGTCCAAGTGGCTGAGATCTTACGTTCTCGTCGCCCGAGTTGCGTCGACTTCGTCGGTACCCACCGGCACGACGACCATTCGAACCGACATCTTCATTACCGCCTGTGTCCAGCAGCACGATCCACGATGGGAGGCATGGTCCGCCCTTCCTTTCTGCACGTGTTCGGTGCCTCGCTCGGAAGCTCCTCATGTTGAAGCCCGTCGAGGCACGCGCTGGTTGTTTGGCAGAACTCATTGGGTGTACCCAACCCGTTGGCGAAGATCTCCGCAATCAAACGATAATCACCCAACGCAACCGTTTTGCTTCCAATGACAGCACGTCAATCGTTCTTGACAGAAAACAAACAACAGTGTTTCAGCCAATCCATCGAAGGAATCAGATAGAAGAATCTGTTCCTCAGATATTAGGTCATCCCGCTGAGATCCGTAATGATAGGCGAATTATCACACGTCGCCTTGCCGGAAGTCCCCACATGAGAGTCTGAGCCCGATCGAACGACTCCAATCAAACCCTATCCCTTCCCTCGCAGCCACAAGATGCAATTTTTCAAGAAGCAATCCCTGGCATGAATCGCTTTAGACGGGTTTCCGTAGCCACCGACATTTGCAGCTGGTTGATGGCGAGACCACCTGTCGTGGTGGATCATCTGTTTAGAAAGGGATTTGTATGTGAGAGAGACCTCCTCGCACTCGCACGAGAAGCTCTCTCTCTCCCTCTTCGTTCTCCCACCACCGACCTGCAGCACCAAGCTCGGTCGACTGAGATGGTTTCAAAGCACAGTGTGAGAACACTTTCCTCCGAATCAACCGGAAAAGAGAAGCCGTCCCCTCCCTTTCCTCCCTCTCTCTCCCTCACCTTCATACCTCCATACCTCCTCACCCGAGACGGCGCATCGATCGATCCGAACTCAGAACTCAATTCGCTCCCCTTCCCTTCGTTCCTCCCCTCCGTCACCTCGCTCCGCATACAGCATGACAGTGAACTCGCCGGTGAACTCCCCCTCGGCGCGCGCGAGTCGCCTCGACGCCTGGGCGGCCTCGCAGCGTGGCGACAACAACCGCAGTGTCTCGCCCGTCCGCGACATCAAGCGATCCCGTTCGGTCACGCCGCCGCGCTCAGGCGGTGAGAGCGACGACGAGGACTACGACTACGACTTCAACGACAACGACAGCACGTGCAGCGGTAGCGAAGAGCCGTCGCAGCCCGGCAAGGGCACGTGGACGCGCGATGAGCACAAGCGCTTCCTCGAGGCCATCAAGATCTACGTGAACGGCCCGTGGAAGCTCGTGGCCGAGTACGTCGGCACGCGCACGGTGCGCCAGACCATGACCCACGCACAGAAGTACCGCCAGAAGGCTGCGCGCCGCGTGCGCGGATTGCGCACGAAGCAGGCGATCATGCGCATGCACCAGGGCCACGAGGTCAGCGACGAGTCCATGGCGCAGGAGCAGCTGCGCACGATGCTGGGCCAGTCGCGTCACGCGTACTTGCCGCCCGAGCTGGTTGCACAGCTCAACTACTCGCCGAGTGCGAGCCCGGTCGGAAGCCCCGTGATGCCCGGCTCGCCCGTGTTACATCGCAGCCCCATGGCGAGCCCTTTCATGCCGAGCAGCCCGATCGCGAGTCCGTATATGCCCAGCAGCCCCGTGATGTACCCAAACCAGTCGATGCTGCCGTCGCTGACGCTGGAAGACAACTCGATGCTGTCGTCGCTCGCGGCGCCACTCTCGATCACGATCCGTACGACGCCCATGGGCAACAACAACGCGGACACGATGCCCGTGTACGCGCCGGCGTCGCCGCACTCGTCGTACGGCGGCTCGCCCGCAACGTCGCCCGTGTCGTCCCTCACAGCGCGCATGGCGCAACACGCGCTGGGCGATCCCCACGGCGATCGCTTCGACATCGACGTGATCGAAGACAGCCACCAGGTGCCGTCGCTGGAAGAGTGCGCGAATGAGCTGATGGATGTGCTCTTTGACGAGCAGCAGGCAATCTACAAGGAAGAGCAGCAGCAGGCCCACGCGGACGCGATGCTACGGACAAACGGCGCACCGTTCGACATTGATATTTAACCACACAGACAGCCGCGATCGCCATCCACAGAGACAGACAGACAGACCAACAGGACCAAACAGAACAGACCTCCTCGTGCATATTTGCCTATGAGAGAAACACACACAGATTCCACTTGCAACTCACCGTCTCATTCTGCTGACAGAACGCTCACGAAGAAGCACGATCGGAGGGTGCTGGTATGTCGCTTCAATTTTGAGGCGAGATACCGGAACCTCATATCTCATTCCACCCAGCGCTTGTGGTCTTCTTGGCAACGTTGACGCTCATATTGCAAAGTGAACCCAACGGTCCATTTGGCAGCTGACCCGTCGCTCTGCTCGAAACAGCAAGACAAACGAAACGTCGTTTTCCACAGTGCGGAATTTTCCCACGGAGACGCAGAGCGCTCGACATGGGGCTGCTTGGCAAGGTGTTGGGGCTGGAGAAGAAGGGCAAAATCGTCCTGACCGTGGACAAGCCGTCGTACGTCGCCGGCGAGTTGGTCGTGGGCACGATTGCCGTCACAGTCTTTGATCCCATCGAGTGTGACGGTAAACTACAAGGACAGCAACTAGAAGGCGAGGTGTCTATTAACCCAAGCCGAGCTGACGGGGTTTAACATGACGCAGCGGTGGTGCTCAAGGCCACGGGCAAAGAGAAGGTCGAGTGGGCCGAGCAGCGCTCAACGACCGATGGCCAAGGCCGAACAACAATGGATTCGCAGGACTTCAAGAAGGAAAAAGAGTTCTTCAAGGAAAAGGTCAGCTATCCATGAGTGTGGGGTTTCGGACTTTGTCGGCTTACCAAGCATGGGTCTTGATAGATTGTGATCTCGTCGATCCCCAGCACATACCTGCCCGGGAACTACACGTATCCGTTCGAGTACCAGCTGCCGCCGGATCTTCCAGGCGTGTTTCAATTGGATGGATGCCACGCCGGCCACATTCAAGACGTGAAATGCAAGATCAGCTACAAGCTGAAGGCCACACTCGACGTGAGCGGCTTCTTCGCCAAGGACCTCAAGGCCAAGCGCGAGCTCGTTGTCCACGAGCAGCTCACCCAGGCCATTCAACCGAGTCACGACGAGACTTCCCAGCACGTCCACTTCCTCTGCTGCTTCAATAAGGGTACGTGCCACCTCGACGTCGCCATGGACAAGAACGTGTACCTCGCCGGTGAGACAGCGCAGATCCTGTGCAAGATCCAGAATGAATCGCAAGTGGACATCACGGCGATGAGCTGCACGTTACTCCAAGACATTGAGTTTCAAGCCCATGGCCGCACGGAGCGAATCACGCGCGAACTGTGTCGTCAAAAGTACCACGGTGTCCCGGCGGGCACGACACTGGAGCAGCCGCAACCGCTGCTGCTCGTCCCAAACGTCCAGAAGCACGCGATGCTGAGCCCGTCGACGTGCGGACGGCTCGTCAAGTGTTTGTACCGCGTGGACGTGCAGTGTGACATCCCGTGGTGTCCGGACGTGCACCTGACACTGCCGTTGCAGATCATCGCACCGATTCTGATCCCGATGCCGTACGCTCCTCCGGCGCCGCAGTCTGCGGAGCCTGTGTGAGTGAAGCACAGAGATGACGCGCCGACTTGAAGATGTCATGGCGGAGTGGTCTGACGCTACTACAATAAATTGAATCGCACAACGCAACTCGCTAGGGCGTGAACTCTGCAGCTGCTCTTGTCCTACGCATCACAGGACGCCAGCAGACTGCCCAGCTTGTGCTCACTGAGCATGGTCTCAAGCACCAGCTTGAGCGCGCGGTTCGGGTACAGTTGGTCCGTGCGTAGCGCCTTCCGCGTCATTGGATCCCACGCGCCGACCGTGGCGAGATGGCACTCGATCATCGCGCGCTCGTATGTCGTGCCGCTGGGCGTGAGCACGGGATCCTGCATGAAATCAAACGACAGCGGACATCGCAGACTATGAAGGAGCTGCTCGGCCGTGCTCCCTGCCGGCTCCGGGATCGGCTCGCTCTTTGAGTGGCTCTCGAGAAGACGCTCCACGAGCTCCATTCTAAAGATCTTGACCACCTCGACTTCCGTGCGAATGGACTGCTCCAACCACGCTGCATGTGTATGGGGAAAAGATGAGTTCGAGAGGCTCGCGAGCGCGTCGAGCGCCTTCACGAGCGTCTCGGTCGCGGCCTCGTACCGCTTGAGCTTGCGCTCACAGCGCGCGCGCCACAGTAAGAGCTCGACCTGCGTACCTTCGCGCACCGCAGCCGTCTTGTCGCTATCGTTGATCCACGAAGCCAGTGCATCCAGCACCACAAGGGCTTCCTCTGGGCGCACCAGCACGTACAGACACTTGACACAACGCAGCTGTGCGTCGGCCTGCCGGGCGAGCAGCAGCACGTCCGAGGCGTCCACTGCGGTCGCAGCCGACGCCGCCGCCTCATACGCTGCCAGCGCCCTCGCGACGTCCTTCAAGACGAAAAGCTGGTCGCCACGGCCCACGAGCTCTCGCTGCTTGGCCAGCACTACGGCCGCCGACATGGGTTCCTGCTCCGCGTCCTCGTCTATCGAAATTCGCGTGGGCTCCAGACCCAATGCCGTTGCGCACTCTTTCCACACATGGTGGAGCCCGGCCTTCTGCGCAGCTCGTTCGCCACCAAGTTGTTGGAGCGCCGTGAGGTCCGCGCGTACGTGATGATGATGCTTCTTCCCGAGGCGTATGCCACAGGATGCGCGCAGCACGAGCGACTTGACGCGCTCGTCGTCGTCCAGCAACTCGCGTTCTTCTTCACTGAGCGTGCGTGTAAACAGCTTCTCGGCGTCCTCGTACCGTGCGCCATAGAACGCCGCGACGCCTTTGTCCACAGCCGACAGGCGCTGTGGCAGCACGCGCCACACGCGGTCCACAGCGTTCTGGAGCGTCGCGCCCACGCACAGTAAGTGGCGTCGTTCGTCGTCAAACACGTCATCGGGCGAGCTCAGGTACGCGTGCGTGGCCGCGTTATAAAGCATAAACTCGCCGCGCTTGCTGTGGCTGCTCTCGACGGGAACCAATTGCCAATGGGCCCGTGCGTCGTGTTGCTCGAGCCGCTCGCTGTTGTTGCGCCACGTGAACACACGGCGGCGCACGCCGTTGCCCAAGCCGCCGCCCTTGAACGTCATGTGGGTCTCCGCATACAGCAACTCGCCAAACACGACGCTCTCAATAAAGAATTGCTCCCACGTGTCGTCCACGGGCACAACCAGCCACTGTTCCTTCTCGACCAGCTTGGGTGTCCACTGCTGGCGCCAGCCAAACACGTAGCGACGGTCCCAGTCAAAGGCCGACACATTGGACGCGCTGTACAGCACTTCGCGGCGCGCGCTCGCCTCGATCACGAGCGGCCGGCCCAGGACCACGGCGTGGACCGTCGGACAGAACCATTCGTTCCAGTACGCTTCGGCGTGGAGCTTGTCACGGCCGCTGAGCTCGCCGCACAGTCGATGCACGAGACTCGCGAGCGCGACCGCTGGGAGCCGCACGGCCGGCGACTTCTCCCACTCGAAGCGCTTCTTGGCGCGCTGGAGGACACTGCAACCCGCGAGCGCCCACTGTGGGTCGGGCAGCTTGGCCAGGAACGCGATCGCCGTGCGGATCTCGACGCGGCCCACGGTGTACACGTCGCCCAATGCGTCGGCGAGCCACGCGCCGTGGTGTGCGTCGAGGCCCGGAAGCGAGAGAAAGTGGTCGCGCGCTTTGAGTATGTCGCTCTGCTCGAGCGCTTCGCGGACAGCACGCGCGGCCGCCGAGTCGCGCGCCGCCGGGGGGATCATCTTAGACAGGGTACTGGAGGGTTTTGTGGCGTGAGAGAAGAAGATTAGGAACTGGCGAGGTTGTGAGCCACGAAAGAAGAGCAGGCAGGAAGGAAGACTGCCTTAGTTGATGAACGCATTCGTGTCGATTTTCCTTCCATGACAGAAGGAAGAAGAACCAACGGTCACGAGTCGGACGGCACCCATCGCCATTGACAGTTGACCTCTACGACGTGATGTGGAACGCGACTCCGAATCGTGGGTGCATCCTCTCAATGGTCGCATCGCGACCTCTGTGAACACATACCGGCGAAACGCGAAGGCAAGGCGTTCAGTCGACAAGTACGCAAGCCCTTGTTCGCATTGGCGCCACGTATCCCTCAAAGCCATTGGAACTTTCGGCCGCAGTCTTTCGGTGGTCAATCCCATTCGCAAACGGAAAGACTCGGACTACACAGCCATCGGTCCGCTGGTCACCGTTGGGAGTGGTCGGCGCGTGATAGACAGCGGCATTGCGAATGCCTCTTGACGCATCTGGCTCTACCTGTGGGCTGACAGTCGCCACTGCGCTCGTTCATTACTGAAACCCACAACTTGTCACATCATGGTTTTGTGCGGTCAGTGAACTAACTGTATGGATGATCCTATCGGCTTTTGAGGGTCGTCCATGGCGTTGGCGCTGGCTAGAAGGCGCCTCTGTACGACTAAGCCCTCTCACATTGGTCTTTGTGAGCATGGGACGTTCTCAAGGCCTCTCAATGCTCGTTCACAGCGGCAGCCAAGGCCATGCATGCTTCGCAGAGGGAACTCTATGGTTAGCCCAGCCGTCTGAATCTACAGCCAGAGCCTCCTCGACGGCTCGCGTTTCGAGATCTTTGACTACATCATCGATAGAGGCAGCCAAAGCCGCGATCCGCTTTTGCGAATGTGTGGCCACCTGATCTTCCCTATTGTGTTCAGGCTTGTGTCTGGATCTCTCGGCTATAAACACGTCCTGCCAGCTCATCTAGCAATGTCACTGCCATCGCTTCTCTCGTCCCGTACAGTTGCGAGCTATTATTGAGCAACCCAGGAGCTCTTTTGCTAAACTCGATCACGCCTAAAGCTAGAGACGAGTACCAGCGAGGCAGTCGCGACAAAGTAAAGTGCAAGACACCGACAGAGCGATGGGTTTACTGGGCAAGGCTCTTGGGCTCGACAAAAAGGGCCAGATCGCGCTCGCCGTGGACAAGCCGTCCTACATCGCCGGCGAGCTGGTCGTGGGCACGATCAGCATCTGTGTCCACGACGCGATCGAGTGCGATGGTACTAAACGGGAAGAGGCACCATGTGTGAAGTGTGTGTGACTAATTGTATGCCTACGTAGCCGTAGTGCTGAAGGCCACCGGTAAAGAGAAGGTGAAATGGACGGAAGAGAAGACGGAGACCGACGCGGAAGGCCAGGCGAAGGTGACGTCGGAGAAACACAGTAACGAGGAAGAGTTTTTCAAGCAAAAGGTGCGACAATCTCATATATGCTTCAAGTATTTATCATCGTGATGATCTGCGCTGACCGGACTGGACTTACTACCCTGGCTTTCGTAGATCGTGATCAGTTCCATCCCAAAAGTCCTCACACCAGGCAACTACACGTACAGGTTCGAGTACCAATTGCTGCCGGATCTTCCCGGTGTCTTTAAATTGGACGATTATGCTGAAGGCAACTGCCGCGACGTCGACTGCAAGATCAGCTACAAGCTCAAGGCCACGCTCGACGTCGAGGGATTGTACGCCAAAGATCTCAAGGCCAACTGCGAGCTCGTCGTCCATGAGCGGCTCACGCAGACCATCCAGCCGAGCCACGATTCGATTTCCCAACAAGTCAACTTCCTCTGCTGCTTCAATAAGGGTACGTGCCACCTCGACGTCGCCATGGACAAGAACGTGTACCTCGCCGGCGAGACAGCGCAGATCCTGTGCAAGATCCAGAACGGGTCCCAAGTGGACATCACGGCCATGAGCTGCAGGTTACTCCAAGACATCGAGCTCCACGCCAGCGGCCACACCCACAGGTTCACACGTGAGCTTTGTCGACACACATTCCCGGGTGTCCCAGCGTCCTCAGAGCTGCAGCAGCCACAGCCGCTGCTGCTGATCCCAAACGTCCGTGAGAAGGCCGTGCTCAATCCGTCGACGAGCGGACGGCTCGTTAAGTGCGCGTACCGCATCGACATCGAGTGCGCGATCCCGTGGTGTCCGGACGTGCACCTAAGGATGCCGCTGGTTATCATCGCGCCGGTACTCGTGGTTACGACGGCGCCGCTCGCGCTGGTGCCGATGTGATGCCGTGGACCGAGAGAGAAAGCACGCAAGTCGCCACACGTCTCGTGGCTTTGGCGTGGGTACACTTCGTACCCACTATCAACCCTACCCGCAGTACATCATCAAGATCTGGAAATCAAAACAAGGTGCCAATCTGGCTGTGTTCGGGGCATCCATTGCACCGCTAATGGAATCACTACGTAGTATAATACCTTGTATTGACAAATTGAGTGTGGATTAAACGCAGGGAGGTCCACTCGCACGCCGAGGATCGTCGAATCGAAGTGAATGATGTCCTGCCTTCCCTCCCTTGTGTGGCCAGAGGGAACGACATCGCAGTCTCCGTAGATCCCCCAGTGTTCTCGAAGCGTCGACAGCTCCTTCCCTCGGCCTCCGACACTGTGGTTGGTCAGTTCCAGAATTTCCAGCGACGAAAGCACCTCCGGCGACCACCACCACCATGGGCAAGAGCGGCAAGGACTTTGGCATCGGCAAGAAGGGCAAGCTCTCGATCGCGCTCGAGAAGCCGTCGTACGTGGCCGGCGAGATTGTGCGCGGCACGATCTATGCGACCATCCACGAGCCCATCCAGTGCGACGGTGCGTGCAGTATATCTATGGGAACGTAAAGCGCTCTATATTCACCTCGTCGTATGTGATACCGCCATGTTAGCGCTTGTGCTCAAGGCCACGGGCAAGGAAAAAGTCAAGTGGACCGAGCACGAGGGCGACGACTCCCATGACGAGGAGCGCGAGCACGAGTTCTACAAGCAGAAGATCGTGATCTCGGCGTTTCCAGCTGTGTACAACCCGGGCACGTACTCGTACCCGTTCGAGTACCAACTGCCGCCGAGCCTCCCGGGCGCGTTCCACATGGAGCGCTACTCGTCGCTTTTTATCGAAAACTTGGAGGCCAACATCAAGTACAAATTCAAGGCCACGCTCGACGTCGGCGGGTACCTCGCCAAGGACCTCAAGGCCAACACCACGGTCGTCGTCCACGAGCAGCTCACGCGGACCATCCAGCCGAGCCACGACTCGACGTCCCAGCCGGTCAATTTCCTCTGCTGCTTCAGCAAAGGCACGTGCGATCTCGCCGTGTCCATGGACAAGAACGTCTACTTCCCCGGAGAGACCGCGCAGATCCAGTGCCAGATCAACAACCGGTCCGAAGTGGACATCTCGGCCATGCGCTGCCGCCTCTACCAGGACGTGACGCTCACGTTCCGCCACGGCGAGCAGACTCTTACCCGGGAGATCGCACGCCAGGAGTTTCCCGGTGTCGCGGCCGGCAAGAACGTGTCGCAGCCGCAGCCGCTGCCGCTCGTGCCCAACGTCGAGGGCTTTGTGACGCCTTCCACGCATGGCACGATCGTGCGCTGCGACTACCGCGTCGAGATCGAGTGCGACATCCCGTGGTGCCCCGACGTCGAGCTCCACATGCCGCTCACGATCATCGCACCGGTGATGCCGAGCCCCGCGTACGCGCCGCCGCCGACTGCCGGCTACGTGGACTCGTCGGGCGCCTACGCGACGCAGGGCTACGTCCAGCACGCCTGAGAAGTGAACCAAAGGTGGGCCAGCGGGAAGGTGGCAGCTACCGTGTACGTGTGAGACCCATTCTAAAACCAACTCAAATTATAGACTGCTTTCCCGCGACAAGCCCTTGTGGAGTAGCGACTGTACGGTGATCGGAAGCCTGAGCTCCAAGTCGCCGCCTTTGGGCACGTACGCCTCGACTTGGATGACGTAGTGGCACTTGATGACCGTGCCGTTCGTGGTCGACGGCGACGCAAACACGTCGTGGATCGTGCCTCCGGTCGACTCGATGTTGAAGGCATGCGACCGCGTGGTGCGTTCCCGAGCGAGAATGGGGCGATAGACCCACGCGCCGACGTCACGCTCTTCGACGTGTTCGTGGTCGTGGAGCCGCAGCGTGATGAGCTGCACGAGTCGGCACGTGACCGCGGGGATCGTCCAGGACGACTCGTTGACAAAGTCGCAGATGACTTCGACGCAGTCGCCCTGGCAGAACACGTCTCTTTCGATCCGTGCACGGACGTCACAGCGCCCTTGAAGGAGACAGCACTTTCCGACAGGTGCGCGCACGATTTCGTCCATTCGTGGCAGTGCCACGAGCTCTGGGTGGGTCTCGTGGACAATAAAGCCCTGAGCTGTGTGGAGATGGCGGCCGCGGCGCGAGTCCGCCGTGGCGCTGGTGTCCAATGACAAGAACTCCATGTTGGCCTCAAACTTGTACTCGATCGACGCCGACGTGTACTTGACAAAGGCGTGCGGGTCGTACGAAGCCGGGAGCACGAATGAGCCGGGCAGCACGAGTGGAAGCGTGCACTCGAAATTGCAGGCGTGCTCGCCAGCCTCAAAGACGCGCTCGGCAGGCGAGACCATGATCTGAAACGAGACATATCAACGCCATTGTGAGACCGACGCTTTCAAACTGCAAGGCTCAGCGTGAGCTCACTTCTTGCTTGTAGCACACGTTCTGTTGCGTGCGGAAGAGGCCCGGTTCGGGGTCATGGTTCCAGTTGACGGTCTCCAGTCCCGTGGCGACGACGAGAATGGCTGCAAACAAAGGAAGTTAGAAGGCCACCCATTGGAGGATGCATTGGTGTCAACGTACATGTGCACTCAAAGCGCTGCTTGGCCATGATGCGGACGCTGCCACGCACGATGTCGCCGGCGATGTACTGCACGCGGTCGAGCACGAGCGAGAGCGCGGCGATCTGGTGGGCGGCGTCACCGACAACCATTGGTGACTGAAGCGAGAGCAGGTGGGACGACTGGAGGTAAAACGCGGAATGAGCGGTCGTCTTGGTATCGCCAAACGCACAAAACGTATCGCGCGTCCTGGGCATGTACCGGTATTTGCGCCATCACACGTTGCGCCAGCCATGATCGCTGCCACCACTGTCGTGTCCAGCGTGTCAATGCCGCGAGCGGTGCTCCTCGCGATGGTCGTCGGTAATACTGTGGCGCAGTCCGGGCTTGGGAACGGAAGACGCGATAATGAAGTGTTCGGAGTGCCAGTACAGTGCACCGGTACTACCGGTACTAGTATCCACGGTAAGCGAGAGCTGAAGGTGGAGACAGATCCGGGCGACCAACGACATCGACATCTGTTCATTCGAATTCGAAGCTTCTTTGTCGCCGGCGTCCACTGGTGTCGAAAAAAGACGGGTCGGAGGTCGGACTATTGACAAAAGGGGAACCTTTTTGGA
Source organism: Pythium biforme (assembly GCA_023337735.1). NCBI lineage: Eukaryota > Oomycota > Peronosporomycetes > Pythiales > Pythiaceae > Pythium > Pythium biforme. The sequence goes on from JAADXJ010000218.1 coordinate 27,387, forward strand.
TAAGATGGTGAAAGGGAAAATCTGAAGACAAAAAGGTTGTTTACGATTCTTGACAGAACGTACTGGTGCTCTCACGTTTTGTCAATTGAGAACATTTTGACCGTGTATCGGCTGGGCACAGTGCTCCCTAATCGTCGACCTCCGCTACTCTCCGGTCACTCTTTTTTTTAAATATAGACATTAGAATCTCCTTGAAAGGAGACACACTTATTTATGAGTGTGTCTCCGAGTACACACACACACATTTATAAATGAGTATGTGTACTCCGAGCGTCCCTAACCTCCGCTACACTCTGGTGGGGCTCTGCTCTCTGGGTGCCCTGATTTGACAAAATGTGATCATTTATTTCCCCTGCCGTCACCTTTGTGTTCTAGATACAGTTCATTTTGGGGATAAGCCCGCAACGTATTTTATCTACCTCTAATAATGGATGTTTATCCTTCCCGAAGGGTGTTGGGATAGTGATGAGCATGGGTACTGATCCATGACAGCACCTGATCACTTCGTTCCCTCCACTGACCTCTGAGCTGGCTGCTCATCTATCGCTACTTCAGAAGAAAACAAAGATTATGATGGAGCTCGGTAGACGCCGAACCTTATCATGCGTGTGGTGCGTCCAAACTTTTGCCTCTCTCTCACAGGAGATCACCAAGAGCGCGTGGAGAAAAGCAGCCATAGTTCTAGAGGATAGATCCAAGACTGATTTATTGGTCTCGAAATAACCCTATATAGTAGATCGTGTTTTGTGAGCTCTGGGCAGAATCCTGTTCGTTCATGATGACCTTGGACTCTCGATATATCAGCAGAGGGCTTATTCCCAAAATGAACTGTAGCTCCCATTTATTATTTTATCAAAAAGGTCCGCCTTTCGTAAAACTCCGTCGGAGACTGTCATGGTCCATCCGCAAGAAGGATTGGCTCCAACGATGGACAAGGGCTCGCAAAAGGCATGCTATGCTGTGGAGGTATCGTATTGTTCGGACTGGTCGGATTCACGTCCGGTCGGGGCACGCTGCAGGCCGTCACGAGAGTCTGTTCTGTATTGAAAGGCCAGTGACGACAAGGCAGCCGTTCTCCTCTGCTTCGCTTGACCAGTTGATAAACTAGTCTGCGAGCGACCTCCAGCGCCAAGCTATCAGGCATTGTGACGGAAACAAAATCATGTTGTGTTGTGACGACTAGGCTGGAGAAAGTGTGCTTTCTCACGTCCTGATACATCAGGTGATGCCGACTGATCCATTGTCACCTCTGGATTCCAGAGTCTGGAAGAATCCAGGCGTCTTCCTGAGGGCGGACGATCGAGGCTCACCAGGAAATCTGGCATGATCGGGGCTTTGCACCCGCGCACGCCAGCGCCCTTCAAGAAGTCGGTTGGAGACTTCGACGTGCGCTTATGATCCGCTTGCGTGTCGTTTGGCGCCCGCCCACAAAGCCTCTCGTGTCAATGTGCAGCGTGTCGCATCTCCAACGGCGACACGATTGTACCAATGATCCGCCAGCACATACCGGTACGTGTGCCTCCGATGATATTGATGGCAGCTTGAGCAGGGATCTTGAACGTATTGGTGGTGGCCGTTCTTGTTCTGCGCGATGTGTCACTTGAGCTCATATTCGCGCTGTCTATGATTGGCGTCTGATCAAACGTTCGAATTCGAAGCGTTTGACAAGCGTAAAGGTTTGCTGGAATATGTTGTGCGTACGGATGCAGTTGTCAAAAGTAAAGGAAGGTGGTAAGACGGAGTGCCAAGAATAGAAGCCACGCCTTCCGCCTGCTGTGCTGCGTCGCGAGCCGGTCTCAGCTGGAAAGTTCAGAAATCGAAGCGTGTAGAGGCGGATCTGGCTGGCATCGAGTCACAACATCGCCAGTACTGGAGCACGGCTTTGACGCCCGTAAGTCAATTCGTGGATGCGAGATCGAGCTGACCCAGACGCCATCGCGCAATTCTGCGGAGTGTCGATTCGCTTCAAGTCGAAGTGACCGCTGATGCTGATCATCAGCCAAACGTTCGCGGGGCACTGAAGTGCGTGGTGAGATGGATCCACAGTCAACGCTGTGCAATCCCGCCTGACACGACCAATCTGTCGCGTTGAAGTACCGCCATCGACAGCATGCACCATCAGTTGATTATGGCGCTGTCCTACACAACTCCAGGGGCTACACGGGGACTCACGCTTGTGTCCGCCCGTCGCCTGGTACTACAGAAAGTCGTCTCGGATCTTCACGGAGAGCACGTGCCTGGCTTCCGACCGCCTGCCATCATCGACGACGAGTCCACCATTCCATTACCTATCCTACAATGTTTCTTGAAACACGCCTTGGGGACGCGAGAACGTGCTCTGTCGGGAACCAAAATTCGCTCGACGTTGCAATAGAATGTACAACTCCATTCACTTCCGGGAGACCAGCATCACTCAGCGTGTCAGAGATGTCGTGCCTTCTAGTCAGAGTGGCGAAGGGAACCGCAGGTCCCTCCACGCGTCGTCGCGTCGGACGATCGTTCATTCTACTAGTACTACCGTACTAGAATAGCACAGTAGCAACACAACACCACGAGCGATCGCCGGGAACTCGAGCCTCCGTATCAGCAAACATTTGAACCATGTGAGCAACATCAGAAATGTGGGTCGAGAGCGCCCCCCCAGTGGGTCGAAGAGCGCCCCCCAGTCACTAGGCCAGTGGGCGGATCACGAGTGAGTGGGCGGCGGTCCACTCCCTCGTGATTCGGAAAACGAGCCCCAGGCGGAAGGTTGGCTGCCTGATTGACTCGTCGTGGGAGCCCATCCCCGCATTTGTTTGTTTGGCGCTTGTCTTCCCTCCCTCTCGACTCGCCCTCGGGTCTGCAGGAAGCCGGTCTGATTCCCTTCTTCCTTTGCTGCATTCGGCGCCGTTGGGAACTAGTACGACCACGGGACGCTCTAGAGCCACGGTACTGGGTCATGACCTCTGGCGCGCCCATACATGTACATGTAGTGCTGTCCGCATGAGCGGGGGGCGCGCGAAATGGAGCCATCTTCAGATATCGCGACGGACAGCCACTCACTGAACTCCTGATCCGTGTCAACAGCCGCCAACGAGCTGCTTATTCCCGACGTGGGGTGCCTTGTCCAGCGCTGAGATAGGTTTCCACAGTGACTAACATATCCATTCGCTGAATGATACGATATACCATATGCGGGGTATTCATTTATGAAGTTTCAGAGACCCCTCTTTGCAACAGCCATCCACCTGTGCCCTTGATATTCTCCGGCCTCACGCCGCGTCAACATCCATCCTCCTCCTCCTCGCACATCCGCAAAGACGCATCCAAACAAACGCACACAACGCCAAAGTCGTCGCGCCTACGCGCCTGCCGCAAACAGAAAGAGTCGTCGTCTGGCCTGTGAAGAGCGCGTCTTCCAGCAAGTCACGCAGCGAAAGCGACACTTCGTGTTCTCCAGAATGGCGCTCTTCCGCAGCGACAGCGCACCCGGGCAGATCGAGCTCGCGCTCCAGCGGCCGTCGTATGTCGCCGGCGACGTCGTCTCGGGCACGGTGCAGCTCTGCGTCTACACGCCCGTCATCGCGCAGTGTACGTGGCGCTAAGCTGTGGAGAGCCTCCCCTCCGCCCATGGATTCGTTCTTGACTGATGGCACCTGATCATTTAGCGCTGTCGGTCAAGTCGCTGGGGATCGAGAAGGTCAAGTGGACCGAGAAGGCGCCCGTAGCGCGCGGGCAGCCGGCGCCGACGCCGCAGCAGGCGCAGCACCCGCGGTTCCGACGAGTGGTACGTTCGATTGGACCTCATCTTCCCAAAATTGAGAATGCGTCTAACCCCGCATGTGTGTTGATAGCTTGCTGTGATTACCACCCCAGAGGTCTTAGATGTCGGCCTGTACACGTACCCGTTCTCGATCGAGCTGCCGTCGGCGCTGCCGGGCGTGTTCACGATGAAGACCTACACGAGTGACACGTTCGGCAAGATCGCTGGCATGATCCGGTACACGATCGAGGCCGTGCTGGACATTTCCGGCAGCGACGCCAGCACTGACACGATTTCGTGTCGCGACGTTTTGGTGGTCCACGAAAAGTTCATGGGCAAACCAAAGCTGCGGCAAGAAACGACGTCCCAGATTATCAAGTTTGGGCTTTTCTCCAAGGGCGAGTGCCACGTCGGCGCATCGATCGCGCGCGATGTGTACTACCCGGGCCAGACCGTCCACGTAAAATGGGAGATGTCGTCGCCCACTGGCAATGGCGCCATCACCGTCAAGGAACTCCATTCAAGACTGATCCAGGTGCTCAACGTCACCCTGGGCTTTGACAGCAAGCGCACGTGCTCGCGGTACATCACCAAGACGCACTCCAAGGGCCTGCCACCGGCCAAGACCATCGTCCACTACCAGCCTCTGCCGCTTGTCTCTTCCAGCGAAGGCTTTGTGAGCCCGACGACCACGACCGGATCAAATCTCGTGTGTCGGTATCTGCTAGAGCTCGAGTGCAAACTGGACGGCGCGCCCGAGAACATTATTATGCGGATACCGATCAAGATCATCGGCTTGGGCGTCGAGTGCCCGGGCTTGGTGATCACGCAGCCCGCGAGTGAGGACGGGCTCGTGATGGCGCTGCGGTCCAGCTCCGTCATCAGTCGGTAAAGAAGGACGGGAGGATCGTTGTCTACGAGTGTACTGATGCGGCGTACAATAATTTAGCAAGATGCACTGCCTCTGGAAATACCAGCAACCTATTCCTGTGGTTTAGGAGGAGGAGATGGGTTAGATGATACAGCGTGCCGAAGCGCTGGTCATCAAACTCCGCGCGCGCGACAACAGAGAGAGAGGGGGAGAGAGAGAGAGCGCAATCGTGGATCTCAGGAGCGATATTTGTGGGGAGACGTCTCGCCACTGCAGACAGCTGCGGCATGAGCCTCTGGAAATGTCAGTACTGAGTCAGTACTGACAGTACTACTGACACGGCACGCAGGCGCACTCCAACCGTATCGACTGGGCTGGGAGAGCAAGCACGAGAAGCTCTCGGACTCCGAGCCCCAACCCCCAGTTGGGGCTTCTCTATTGCGGTCGTTCGGGGCTCTAACCTCCCACATGATTCTATGATATGCCCGCCGTGTGTGTACACTTGATATTCCATCGGTGAGATCTACTTGTATTGTCTCACCCTCGTAATGAAGAAAGGACTTGCTCGCTGTATGTACCAAGGCATCGATTTCCTGGAGGCGCTGTCTTAGAGCTGTTTACCAACGCATGGGGAACCCTCGGTCACCGTGGTCAAACGAAGTATCGTTCATTCTTCAATTCGCACACAACTCATCAACTATCAACACC
>JAADXJ010000219.1:0-32539 GCA_023337735.1 Pythium biforme
CCGTGGCGACCGTGGCGACCGTGGCGACCGTGGCGACCGCGGTAACCGTGGCGGATACCGTGACGAGCCCCGTGAGGAGCGCCCGAAGAACCCCATCCCGGAGCAGGGACCGTACCGGGTACGCCAACCATATACCCGGTCGCAAACACATCGGATGGGCCGCGGACTAAATGAAAGTTTTTTTTAGGTGTTCATGGGCAACCTCTCGTTCCGCGTGAACGAACAGGACATCGTCGATTTTTTCGGCACCTCGGAAGCCGTGACCGACGTTCGCGTCCAGCGAGAGCCGGACTCGGACCGCTCGCGCGGCTTTGCGTACGTTGAGTTCCGCGACCGTGAAGCGCTGGTGGAGGCGCTCAAGCTCGACGGCGAAGTATGCATGCGTGAGCCCAATAGAAGCGGACGTTGGAAGCGGTGGTACTAACGCAGGATTTATCCGACCAGAACTTTGACGGCCGCGCCATCCGCCTCGATGTCGCGACCGACAACCGCAAGAAGAGCGGCGGCTCGTTCTTTGAGAAGCGTGGTGACCGTCCGCGCAACGATCGCCGTGGGTACGTTGCCGCTCGATGTTGAAGTGCGTATCGCGTGTCTGCGACATTTTCTCACTCAACGTCATTTTTCGTTCGGCAAATCTAGTGAGGAGCCGCGTAGCGATGCCCCTCGTGAGCGCCAGCGCTTGACGCTCCAGCCGCGCACGGCGCCCGCGCAGCCCAAGGACGTGGAAGCGCAGCGCAAGAGCATCTTTGGTGAGGCCAAGCCGCGCGATGAGTCTGCGTTCTGGGAGCGCAAGAAGGCCCAGGAGGCCGAGGCCAAGGCCAAGAAGAGCGCCCCGCGCGAACCGCGTGAGCGCAAGACCAGCCACGACGACACGGACGCACGTCCCGCCGGTGGTCGTGGTGGCCGTGGCCGTGGCGAGCGTACGGAGCGCACGGGTGGTCGCGGCCGCGGTGGCCAGGCTACCCCGCAGTCGGAGCGCACGCCCGCCAAGAAGGAGGAGGCCAAGCCCAAGAAGGAGGAGGCCAAGCCCAAGAAGGAGGAGCCCAAGCCCAAGAAGGAGGAGCCCAAGCCCAAGAGCGTCGAGCCCAAGATGCCTAAGGTATGTCGTGTATGTTCCTGTATGACATACACTGCGACTAACAGCTCTCCACGATGCGCTAGGTGACGAAGCTCCCGGCGCCGGCCGCGACCAAGACCAAGAACGCCTTCGAACTCCTCAACGACTCGGACTCCGACTAGCCAATGCGTGCACTAGTTTGATTGGACAAAACAGCTTGCGTAGAGTGGTTTTGATTGGTCCATAATAGGATTTCCTAGCGTCCCGAATTTGGTTCTATTGCTCTAACGAGGGACCGTATCCTGCGAACTGCTCTTTCGGGAACTTCCCCCTTCCAAAAGCAAAAGCAGATCGCATCAAGAGGAAAAAGCGGAAGCCAAGCAAAGATGTCGCGACGATACGATGGACGCACCACGACGTTCTCTCCAGAGGGTACGAGGTGGTAGCAACGTTACGTGGATCGGGAAGTGCGTGGTCTGATGAGCTGTTTCATGTGCTGAATGCTGCGAACAGGACGTCTCTTCCAGGTGGAGTATGCCATGGAAGCGATCAACAACGCCGGCTCTGCCGTTGGCATTCTCGCCAAGGATGGCGTCGTGATTGCTGGTATCTATTCGTATTTTATGAGTGTCGAAAGTGCGTCCAGTCGTGAGAAAGCTCACACGCGTTTTGTTGCGTTGGAACAGCTGAGAAGAAGACCATCTCGAAGCTGCTCGCGCCGAGCAAGACCAGCGAGAAGACGCTCAAGCTTGACGACCACATCCTCTGCGCCGTTGCCGGTATGTGTATTCTAAGAGTGTCTAGACGATTGATAGCTTTGGATCTCACTTGTGCATTGTGTGCCGGCGCATGCAGGTTTGACGGCCGACGCCGACATTCTGGTCAACTATGCGCGCCTCTCGGCCCAGCGCTACGAGCTTTCGTACCAGGAGAAGCAGCCGTGCGAGCAGCTCGTGCAAGCGATTTGCAACTACAAGCAGGCGTACACGCAGTTTGGTGGCCAACGCCCGTTCGGTGTGTCGTTCCTCTTTGCCGGCTGGGACCGCCACTACGGCTTCCAGCTCTACCACAGTGACCCGAGCGGTAACTACGGCGGCTGGAAGGCCACGGCCATCGGCGCGAATAACCGCGCGGCCAAGAGTATGCTTAAGAACGAGTATGAAGAAGGCCAGACGGTCGCACAAGCGCTCAAGTTTGCCGGCAAGGTCATGAACAAGACCATGGACTCGAACTCGCTGAGTTCCGAGAAGCTTGAATTCACGACGGTCACGCGCGACGAGAACGGTAAGATCGTCCACCGCCAGCTGTCCAACCAGGAAGTCGACGCGCTGCTCAAGGAGCTTGAGGCCGAGAAGGCGGACGCCGGCGACATCTAAGCTGTGCGTGACAACTTCAACCACGGAAGACAAACTCATCTAGCCTTCCTTTATCCAGGATCGTTCCAAGCACAACAATACCCAGTTTGATACTTTTGCGCACGTGTTCTCTTCATTTACTGTGTTGTCTTTTGGATGATGCTAGCCTACTGTGCCATTCTCCATTTTGTCTCCCACGGCGGCGACGCCTCCTTCGACTCCATCAGATATGTGATCAAACTGCTTCTGGATTTCGTCGCGAGCCTTGTTACTTAGACGACTGGGACAGCTCGAGAAATCAAGACCGCAAATCATAAGTGACACGAGGAACGCCAAGAGCACGACGCACAGCACGATGATGCACCAATACTTGACGTTCTTCCACCAATACGTGTTCTTGAGCGTCTTAGCAGTCTTGTCAAACTTCATGGCGTTCTTGTGGAGGTTCTGCGTGCGCGTGACGAGCAGATCGATCTTCTCGCCCTTCTGCATGAGCTGGTCGACGTTCTCGATCATGATCATCTTGACTTTCTCTATCTTCTGCCGCACCTGCATAAGCGGTGTATCGACCGTGAGGTTGTCGTATTTTTTCGTGAGCGACGCGATGGTAGACGCGAACGGCGACATGCCGTACGCGATCGCGGTCTTGGCCTGCTTCGAGTACTGCTGGAGAAAGATCGTTTTCATTTCCGTGAGCATCGAGAACGCGACATTGGCGTGCACTTTCTCCTCGGCCATGCACATGTAGGACAGTCCGTCGTCGTGCAGGAAGAAGAAGTTGAACTGATTGTATGGGAACACGCTCCGCTGCGGTGACGTGGCAGCGGGTGTCTGCAAGGAGCTCGTAGCGGCATCTTGCTGGGCGAGATGCTTCAGCACAGCGCGCGTCACAGTCTGGAAGTTGCCGCTTGTGCCTTTGTCGGTGTACTCGCAAAGTACATTCTGCTGCCGCGCGATCAGCGCGTAGACCATCGACATGCTTCACCACCGCTTCCAACAAAATGCATCTCCAGAATCCAGGGCGACGCCTCACAAGCAACTCTTCAGGATTCGCCATGAAGCATATGATTGGCTAGCAATTTCATTTTTACGTGGATTAGATTGGCTGAAAAGCTGTCATTATGGCACAAATATGACGGAACTGGATTCCAGTTTTTTCTCTCTTGAGCACTCCCCGAAAATGAGACCCGCGACCACGGCGCTCGCGCTCCTTCTCGTGTGGGTTGGCGTCAACAACACCGTGTTCGCGTCCAGTGAGTCGCTTATAAATGCGCCGCCAAGCAACGAGATGGTGTGCAGCTCGCTGTCGGGCCCGTTCTGCCTGCATATCGGCGCGGACGAGGCTTTCAAGCCGTACATGACGCGCATCGACGAGCCCGTCCACGACGACCCAGTGAAAGGCGACACAGCGAAGATGAATGCGCTCGCTAGCGAGCCGAAGAAGTGTTTCTTCCGCCATTTCACACGCACCTGGATGGACGCCGGCGGAGAGGCGAACGACATTATGAGCCAGCGCGTCACGAGCAGCGACGAGTGCGAACAGCTCTGCTGCGCAAACCCCAAGTGCCAGTCGTACACTTTCTGGATGGGCCACACATGCTTCCTACGCGCTATCAAGAACGTACCGCGCGAGGATGGCAACTCCTTCAGCGCCTACAAGCTGCAGTGAATACGCATTCACTCCTTATCCAGTCGAACCAATACAGCGTGACGTGGTGCGTTCTCCTCCCATGGCCGTTAATCTCTTGCGTTCATTGTCTATCCGAGTTAGAGTGATGGTCTTCAAGTTGAACTCTGTGAGGGCGGCAAACTCGAACGGCACAAAAGGGAAACGAGCGGAGGGGAAACGAGGTCGATGAATGTTGACGGTGAAGTGACGCAACGCCCCAGGGGGCAGCGACGCGCGCAGCATGTACCGCCGCGTGAGGAGGTACGTAGCGATCGTGGTGAAGGAGCGATGGTTGCGCAAATGACGGAGTTGGTCTGAATTATCGCGTAGGTCACCCGCCGTATCGAAGCACTAGCGTCAACGTTTGTGGAGTGTCTCGCGGTGCGGATGGGCGAATACATATGAACTGCTTGCTTCGTGTCTATACTGATGCATTTGCCACTCGTAGACCGGGAAATGCATCGATCTGGAGACGGTGTGATGAATGTTTAGCTTCGCAAATCCAAACAGCGTTGGGGCAATCCTGAGTTCAGCGCTTGTGACAGTTGCGCCGCGCAAGTGACGCGATGGACTACGATGAAGAGAATCAACAATTGGTGCACAACCATGACGCGCGCTTGATACGATTTGTAAGTTCGAGCCAGTCGTCTAGAGAAGACAGTATTGCTCACCAATGGACGTGTTGCTTGGATACGATAGGGACGGGGCGGGGCTCGCAAGTATACATCTGTATGGCTCATTCTCCAAACCGTCCACGAACTTCTCCTCGAGGGAAAGACAGTGACTCAGGTAAGAATGACGTGTAATCGCGATCCGGGTTCTTGGATCTCGGTGTACAAACCAGTGGTGAGCCAGAGGGAGCTCTACTACTTGCACCCCTTCTTCAAGCACCAAAACGAAGCAGACGAGGCCATAATCGGTATGTAAACGACGCAACCAACAAGGCCGCGATTATCTAGCTTTATTGAAACATCGGTACCGCAGACGTGGGTTGCATCTTGCGTGTGCCTCGCAGTTGCCTCAACATCTTCGGAGCCACCAAAGGCTGTTATAGCGGCCGGCTCAAAATCAAGGTGCGCGAAGTCCCATTGTAAGCTCCCACAATCCATCAATCAAACGTTGTGTATGTTAGCGTGACGGGGAATGGGGCAGTTACGACAGCAGTAACGAGCATCCAATCTCCCAACAGCTTCTGCAGATCGAGCCTTCCGAACTGTGCACACGTGTTTTGTCTGCTATGGTTACGTGCGCTGGAGAATAACATATCGTTGCTAACGGTAGGGAGACTGACGCAAGATGCATCATTGTCATCGAAAAAGACGGTAAGAACGAATCAACTCTTGCCGTGCATTACAATCCACTGACAGCTTGCGTAGGCATTTTCAATCGTCTTCGGTAAGTGATTTTCGGCAGTGGTGTTTGAATGTCGTCCGCTGACTGAAGTGTACAGGGAAGACAAGTTCACAGAACGTGTTCCCAGCATTTTGGTCACTGGACGCGGATTTCCCGATCTTGCTACTCGGTGCGTTGAGGAAAAGCTCATCGAATCTGGGCACCTGCGATTATTGCTTAACAATTTTCTAGCATGTTTGTGAGCATGCTCAGTGTTGAGTTCAACATCCCAGTCTACGGCTTATCTGACTGCAACCCATTTGGGCTGTCGATCATGGTGCGTGTCGTTTAAATTTAACATCCGTCGACAAGGGTTTAATCAACTCAGAAGAAGGAAACGGCAATACTAACGACTTCGATAGCTCACATACCGCATCGGGTCCGCCCGGATGCCTCTTGATACCCAGCCATACCGTGCGTAGCAAGGAGAAAGCGCATTGTACGCCGCAACTGATTCACCTTTTGCACTTGCAGCGATCGATATGCGATGGATTGGTCTTCGCCCATCATCAATCGAAGGTCTTCAGCTGCCTCCAACTGCGTTCAAGCCACTTACGCCAGCAGATCGAACAACAGCCAGCTCACTCCTCAAGTCTCCATTTATCCAGGTCATAATGCTTCCATGTCGACTGTCGTGGCACTCGTTGAAGCTTACGTATGTTTTCATCCAGACGCAAGCTACATACGAAGAGGAACTGCGATATTGGACAGGCAAGCGACTACCGTTCAAGATTGAGCTGGAAGCTCTTCATCTTCTCGGCTTTGGGTTCTTGTCGAAGTTCGTTGAAGAGTGCATCAATCAGCACCGTTTTATTTGAAGTTAGTGGGCTGGTCGTGGTCGACAAGAGTCCCGCTCAGTTATCTTCACGCCAAATAGATGCCTGTCAAATACGCGTCCACGAAGGGGAAGTATGCGAACCGCATCCAAAAGTACGCTGTGACAGCAAGCAGAATGGAGATGGGGAGTGCCGGGAGCGCTGTCTTGTAGATGCCAAGAAGAAAGAGAGTCCCGCCGAGGCCCTAGAATCAAGTCCACCGAGTATGAGTACACAATCCTAAACCCCAACATTTTCACGACAGCATACCATAAGGATGGTGACAAGACAGCCGATCATCGCAGCTAAGTCGAACATCGCAGCACGAGACACGAGCACGCTATAGAACACGAAGTCTCCGAGACCAAGTTTGATGGTGCCAGCGTCCTCTGCACGAGAAGCAACAACAGAAAGAGGTCAGATTTTGTTCATACGTCATGAAATATTCACGACGAACGCACCATCTGCATCCTTCGCGTATTTCTGGTAGATGTCGCGCCACAATTCGCGCTCGCGTCCTCGATATCGTTCCATGATTCGATCTATCCTGGGAATCGCAGCCGGGTTGTAGCGCTCGTAGAACTCCGTCAACCGCTTTCGGAGAACTTCGTCGTGTTCGCTGGCACGAGGCGGAGAAACAACGAGGTCGTGACGTTGAGAACTCGACTGAGCAGGGCCGGGAGCAGCAGCCACGCGCAGCTGGTCGTCAGAACCGTACTGGTAGTATTGCTCGGTTTGCGCACCACCAACCGTCGTACTAGGTGCAGCCGGCGATCGCTGCATGGCGTCGGCTCGCGGAGGCGAGTAATGAGCGTGTGCGTGCTTGATTTCGGCCTCGTACAACAACCCTACAAAGTGAAAAGAAACCGACAAGGTGAGAGGCAAGATAAGTAACCACAACGTACGTGAGCTGCCGCGGAGAATGTACCTGGCAGTGGGCGGCCTTCTTGTTGCACAAGATTGACGAGCCACTTGAGCGGTCCACACGGTGTGAGCACGGCGCAGAGGTCGTAGAATGCGAGGACGACCACGAGCGCCCACGTGCTCCACTCCGGGAACTGGCCGAGCTGCCACGCCATGATCACCGACGTGATGACCAAGTAGATCTGCGCGAGCCACGTCGGCGTTCCCTTCTGGTAGAACACAGCGATGACACCGACCACGGCGAAGTTGTACATGCCGACCCAGAAGCTGAGACTGTCGATGATGATGTTCAGCTGCGCCATCGTGATGAGCACGATGTTGCCGCCGAGAAGGCCCAGCAGCATGGCCGACGAGAACATCATGTAGCCGATTAGAATCTGACAAGAGCACACCAGAGGGCGTGGTGAGACCAACAGCAAGACCCATCAAGCAGTCGTCATATAATGTACGTACGCGGTTGAAGTTGTACTTGTAGCACGCGACGATCACAAACGTCGCGATCAGGAAGAAACAGACGATCACAAGCGCGTTGACCATCGCTTGCTCAAACTTTGTGCCGTCCGTCGCGTTCGCGTCCGAAGTCGGACCGTACACAAGGTACGCGCTGTGTGTCCATACCCATACAATTCGTAGCGGTTAATTACTGATGATATGCACGTATCACAAGAAACAGACGCCGCGACCCACCTGGAAAGTGCTTGCGCCATGGCCGGATCGACGACGTTGATGGAAACAACACTCGCGAGCAGCATCGTCAGCGTGACGGGCCATACGATCGTGGAGAAAGACCCTACGGCATGGAGCAGCTCCTCGTGCGTGAACGTGTCGTCGTCGTCATCGTTCTCTGCGTCAAACGAGCGACTGCTGACGCGCCGCGCACGCGCCGTCGTATCTTCGGCCTTGTCGCGGTCACGCGGATTCAAAAGCCGCTCACGAACATCGTCGCCGTCGTCGGCGTTCTCTGCAGCATCTAGCGCCCGAGGGTTCGCGCACGCGAGCGCTGCCGCCAGCGGCGACGTCGCCTTCTTCTTCCCAGAGCCGCGGGCCATCGGGGCGAAAGATGCACTTTTGGAACGCAACAATAGCTGTTGGACGAGTCACCTTCACGCAACATTTCACAAGCCCTACCAACATTCCGACTCCTCGTTCAACCGACATTCACACATCTCCTCCACTGCTCGCGGGAGCTCCTAAAGACAACTCCAACCGTATCCTCCTCATTCACGGCGCTGGATCGACACGCCGGCCTTCTGCAGCTTCGCCTCCAGGGCCATGCGGTCGAGCTCGTACTTTGCCTGCTGCGCCTGGTACGTGAGCTCGAACTCGCGCTGCCGCTGCTGCTCGATCTCGCGTCGCAGCGCCATCTCCTCACGCCGCGACTCCATCTCGAACTCGAACTGTTTGTGCATGAGCTCCACGCGACCGCGCTCGAGCTCCAGGAGCTTCTCGCCCAGACCAACGAGCGCCTGAACAGTTCCGGGGGCAACATCGTTCGATCTACCATAATTGGGAGCCGACGACGCTACACGCGGTCGCACTGGAGGGGGAGCTGGTTGGTCCTCGTCCTCGTCCGCGTCATCAGCACTGTGGGCATCGCTGTCTCCGTCGAAAGTAGCCCGGGCCTTCACGGCGCGCGAGTGGTTGTTGATGTCTGGGTGGGCCTTGCAGAACGCCTGGATCCAGCGCGACGTGATCTTCTGGCCGATCTGCCGGCCGTCCGCGGGGTCGACAAACGCGTGGTTGTACATGTCGGTCGAGCTCTCGAGGATGCGCTGCGTAGTGCTGCGAAGCACAGCGATCGTCGTGCGCACGCCGGCCTGCTGGAGCCGCGAGGCCTCGGTGTAGAGCTTTGGATAGAGCCACTGGACCCAGGCGCTGCGCTTGCGGCCGCGGCCGGTGAGCGCCTTGGCGCTCAGGCGCGCAACGTGCGGCTGCCCCGCCGCCTCGGCATCGTCGACGGCCTCGAGAATCGCGGCTCGCGCACGCCACCACTGGCTCGCCTTTTGGATGTGGGCGTGGAGGTTGTCGCCCTTGAAAATGTCGGGAAACTGCTGCACCGCGGCCGTTTGGAAGTGGATGAGCCCAGCCGCGTCCTGCGCGGCCATCCACTTGACGACCTTGCGGCGCTGCGCGATGCTTGATACGTTTTGAATGCCGCGCTTGCGCTTGCCTTGGGCGGGGCTCTGCAGCGCGTCGCTGGCGTCGCCGCCGCCGTCGAGCCCATCGAGTCGGGCAGACGAAAGCGCGAGCGCGCAGGGTGTGCATCGCAAGAAGGAAGCGTACCCCTCGGTTACGTTCTCGCCGCAGAACGCGTGGCAGCGCTTGCCACAGTCGTGGCAGCGGTGCGACACGCGCGACGCGTCCTCGTGGCACGTCGGGCAGCGCTCCATCTTATTATTTCGCCTTGGCGAATCGACCTCCTGTGTTCTGGCTGATGCCAGTTGGGCGAAATAGGGGAAGCGGGAAAATCTCTTCCTACAAAGCAAGCTAGATTGGTTGTGATGGACCCCTGAAATCAACTGCAGGTGCATTTTCAGATTGGCCGGCATGAACTTGAAGCCTTTGTTGATGCATTCATGACCTCTAAAATGTGATACGGGATACATGCACCCTGTGACTTGTGACAGAGTGCGACCGTGCCGCGGAGTGGAGAAGGAACACCTCGTGTGGCTGCACCTTTTTGTAAAGATGAAGCATACTACAAATGCTGGTCTCTGATCCTGAAGGCAGGAGCCAGCTCGAGTATACTTGCCGTACGTCGATGCACAGACCGTCTCAGGGGACGGGCGGCCTCCTGGTCGCCGGTTTTGCTCATGTTTGAATTCCGCACAGTCAAGCGGTACACGCGCGAAGAAGAAGATAGTGCAATAGGCCTGAATGACCCATCCCGCGGCATATTATTCTGATCCGGGTACATTCCTGTGACGTTGCGTGGACGATGGCGATGACGCCACGGGCATGGGCGCGCCCGTACTTGTTCGGCGTGTACACGCATGGCCTGACCGCCTTCCAAGGGTCGTAGTACTTGCTCCAGGCGATAGGGAAGGCCATGGTCTCGGTGCAGTCCGAGTCGATGCACCCGGGGCGGCTCTTGGCGTATCCCGTTGCTTCAACCAGCACGTGCCGCCGTCCAGGTTGCTCCACGTGAACGCGTTCGCGTTGCATTGTTTGCACACGGAGTAGTGGGGCCCCTGTCGGTGGCTGGGTTCGAACATGGGCATGTCGCAATTCGCGGGGATCAGGTACTGGCGGGACTGGCACTGACACTGGATGCCGGATTCGGCACCGGCGTTGATGACCCCGACGCCGGCCTTGCTCTTGAGCCAGCACGTGCTGCCTTCGTAATTCGTCCACGTCCACGCCCTGCAGGCTGCGCTCCCGAGAGGACAGTGATCCCAGCACTTGTAGGGCTGCGTTTCTTTCCTCGGCGATATCGTGTCCAGGCAAGTCCGCGGTGAGCGCGTTTATCTTGCATTTCGGGTAGTCGTCGACGACGAGAAAGCTATGGCGAGTCGCCACCCAAAGGATTTCGGCCATGTATCACGGGCAGTTAGGTACTTCGAAGTACCTGGTACTCGTTGACCACGCTTGCCATGAATGCAGCAGCCAGCTCGCAGGGTTGCTCATCCGACGGCACACCCAGGGCAGGCGGACCTCCACGCACATGTCGGCAACGATCTCCATTCATGCCTAACGGACTTCCGCTGTGTACCGTCATGTCGATCTTTCTGATTGTTAGTTTATCCCGGAGAGCTACTAGAGTACATTAACATTGCGCTCAATAGACTCCATTGGCATCATCACCCGCTAGGTGCCTGGCACTGGACCCCCCTGGAGGTCGTAACGTGTGACACCGACCCAATTTCTGCGATGTGTGCGATGGCGATCCTCGATCCAACACGGTGCACTTCCTTAACGTTACACTCACTCACTATGGAAGCGTTGAGGAGAAAGTTGTTTCTTTGCTCTGCGTGTTCGCTGCAACGAGAGCAGACACACCATCGCCCTGTCCGCACGAAGAGCAAGGTCCTCCGTACAAGGGTCCCCCAAGTATAAGTGTGGTGCCACTCCAAGTGGGAAGAGACCCCCCCCCGTGGTGGGGTATTTCCAGAAGCACAGCACAAACAATCAACATCAACCCGTCTGTATTGATTGCACTTGAATCACCCTGTCGTCCAGACGTGTCGTCGGGCACCAGTAGTATAGAGGCAAGGAGAAATCACTGACGTATCGATGGAAGATGGAAGGCATCCCTTGACTGGCGGCGTATTAAGCCAGGACCAACCCCGAGTACTTGTTCTGCGCGTCCACGCCCCCGGCAGCGCGGCTCTTGAACCAGCACGTGCCACCATTGTAGTCGCTCCATGTGAAGGAATTGGGCGCGACGCCGATGCAGTCCGAGTAGCTGCGTCCCGGGCGGTTGCTAACGTCGTTCCCCGGCAAGTCACAGTTCGCGAGCATGAGGTAGTGCGTGCCGCTGGGCCCACACGGATGCAGTATACCGGTGGCGACGTCGGACTTAATGACACCGAGACCGTATCCGCCCTTGAGCCAGCACGTGCCGCCTTGGTATGCCGTCCACACCCACGCCTTGCAATAGTCGCGCTTGGCATAGCAGTGATTCCAGCAGCTTCGGTTGTTCGCATCTTTCACGGACCCAATGTCGTTTCCCGGGAGGTCGATCCCCGCACCTTCGGAGGCGCAGTACCCCGCTGGTACCGGTGGGCCGATGTAGTCGACGAGGGTCAAGTGGCGAGAGGCGACGCCGCCGTCGCCCGCAACGAGAGATGCTGCAAGCACAGCGACGGTGAAGACGGCGACAGTGGTCCGTTTCATTTGGACGTGGCTTCGTGAGCTGGGACGTTTTTGGATTCTGAGGGCCAAGGAACCACCCGACCACGCCTGGACCCTCCCCCCAAATCCAACCAGACCGGCGGTCTGGTTGGTCGATATTTAGGACTCCACCAAATTGGAGCCCGAGAGCGCGGGAAAGATGGGGGACGACCCGTGTTTCCCGTGGGAAGAGATACAGCATAGCATGCGTGTCACTGACACGGACACACGACATGCAGTATGTCGGTGGTGATGACAGAAGCGCAGCAGATCGTGGGCAACAGGAAATGATATACATGAATGCGAGTTGCCCGTCGCTGATAATCACGTGAGCCTCGTGACGTAGAAGGTGAGGGTCACGTCAGCGCACACGGTAGCGCATTATGTACTTTGGTGGATGCCGGCACGACGGTCCAAAGCCCAACTCCTCCATACATGCACTGTGCGATGGTCCCTCCTTGGATGTGTTCCTGGCGGACTCCTACTGAAGAGAACACCCGGTGACAGGTGGCCGCCCAGGCACCAACGAGACCGTTCTATGTAGTGGTGGTCTTGAGTCAAGACGTCAGAATCGCCTGGGGCCAGCTAGGATATTTAAATCCAGAGGTTGTTCGGATGATGAGATCGAAGCGGGATGCTCCGACACACTGTCTGTGACTTGTGCACGTGGGTCACATGCTGGCGACAAGACCATCTCCGAGGTCTTTGTGGACGTGGTTGTGCGCGGCGTCCGTTGGCGCCCTCCTCTGAAGGCATTGCGGGATCATCATGAGGTACAGGACTCTAATTTCCTCGTGGTCTCGCCGCACGCAAGGCATGATCGACACTGACTACTTGTTCTGCGCGTACCCACAGAGGCCACCTCGCGGGACTTGAACTAGCACGTGCAGCACAGTGTATCTCGCGGTGGCACTGTTGTATTGGGGCCGCTCACCAGTCTATGTCTCTTTTTGTGTGTGTCGAAAGAAGGGTCATATTCACTTATCCGCCTCACAGGCCGGCCAAACCGACATAATCCTACTCATGGGGTCTTGTCTGCCGCCAAGCTAGCTGAGCGTGGCGTGTGGTCGCGTCCGAGGGGGTGTCGAATGGAGGGCAATCGGGCGTTGGCGCTTGTGGGAGATCGGGGTAACTGGTGCAAGTGCTGTCGCTCGCTTGGTGAGCTGGCGGATGATGGCGTTCGGCGGCGTTGGCGTTGACCACGCGTAAACACTGTCTCCGTGATCATCGTGGAAGCATACTTGGTCGTGTTGGTCGTGGCGCTGTCGTGCGTGATCCTGGAATCCATGGCAGCGTTGCCAGCCAGTCGGCGGCCTTGTTGCCGATGCGCAGGGTGTGCCGTACAGGTGTCGGAGCGCCTTGAGCGACCGGGTAAACGGCTGTGCTCACCAGTCTATGGTGCTCACTTCGCGACACACTAGTGACTTGTGTGCCAGAACAATGACACGGAAACTCATGCGACAAACGGGCGAACAGTCCAACACACAACCTCGGCAGAATGGATCACACGTTATCCTACCGAATGCTGGCGTGGCTGCCTCTACTGGACGAGTTGCGGACGGCCGTGGTGGCGGTCCAGCCGCGTCGACGGATCCGCTTCTTTTGCGGCTCCGATGACATTTTCGCGGGAGGTCCAGCTCACTGCTGCTGGCGATCCAGCCGCCCAAGTGTGGGGCTGGGCCGGGGCTGGCGGTCGGAGGATAACAATGATCAGACCCGAAGCGTGTGTTTTTCAAAGAGACGAATGAGGCCCACAGCACAAGCACAGCGACAGTCGAGAGCGAAATGGACGACGGTCGGTATCATCGAACGAACTGTTTGCGTTGGTGTTCACGGCGGATCGGACTGTGCGGAAGCACGAAGACGCACGGCCCAAGCGTCAGGAGCGTGGAGGTCCTCAAAGGACTTGTTTGGGTGGACGAGGCCATCGCTCAGGTCTCTTTCCCTGTTCAGATCGAGCCACGACTCGCTGGAGGGTCCGAACATTAGATTGAGATCCACGGCTCGTAATGAGCGAAGCGGCGTAAAGAGAATGGATTGATGCGATTGTGTTCGGTCCGTTTACTTCTTCTTGACTGGTCCGGCCTGAGCGAACTCCGCTCAGTAGACGAGCACGCCCGTGAATTTGTTCGGCGCGTATTGGCACGGTACCGTAGTCGTCTTGAACCAGCACGTCCCTCCGTTGTGGTCGCTCCACGTGAAGGACGCGGCGGCGACCCCGATGCAGTCCCAGTAGCTGCGCCCGGGGCGGCTGTCTCCGTCGTTGCCCAGTATATCGCAGTTTTCGACCAGGAGATACTGCGTGCCATAAGGCCCGGAGCACGGGTACTTGATGCCAGAGACGGCGCCGGCGTTGAAAACGGCGCTGCCGTGGCCGCCCTTGAGCCAGCACGTACCGCCTTGGTGGTTGGTCCACGTCCAGGCCTGGCAGCTGGGATTCTGACCGCAGTAGACCCAGCACATGACGGAACCCGGCTCTTGCTTGGAGCCAATATCGTTTCCAGGGAGGTCCAGTCCGTACGAGGGTGCGTTGCACTTGCGCGGAGGCACTGGCGTGGGGTCCGAAGCGGCGAGTGCCCTGGCGGGCGACGCGTTGGTGCCGTTGGTGGGATCCCCCGCGGCGAGCGAAATCGCGAGCAAAGCGGTGATGGAGACGGCGGCGGTGGCGATAGGCTTCATTGGGATGCAGGGCGTTTGGTGGTGGAGTCTGAACCGGGTGATTTAGATTGTGAGGTTGGGAGTGGGGTCACTGCCAAGGAGGCCCTCCCAAAGGGCATTGGTGGCGTGCATCGCCATGATGGGAGTGCCCCCAGGCAAAGAAGAAGTCGAACTGTGAGGTGGGAGGTCCCTGGGTTGACTCTCAGGGCGAACCACTAGAGTGAGTGAACCCATGATCCCAACGCTTGGATCCTTCCTTGAGCATGGGACCCGCCTCTGCAGGGGTCGAAAAAGGGTTCCCTCGAATGAGTGTGGGTGAGTCAACCCACGGACGGCCCGTGGCTGCTTGCGTCGGCAGTTGTTCAGATCATCTTGTGAGATGGTCCCCCCAAGGTGGGATGGTGACGACCAGTACCGACAGCCTCTTCGAGTGGTCCTTGTCTTCCTCTGCTGTCACCTAGTGAGCCTTCTGCCTCCTCACAACCCAAAATCACCCCGTTTGGACGCCAACGCAAGAAGAGAATGAAGCTCATCGTCGCCACCATCGCCACCGCCGCCTTCTTCGTAGCTGCATCTACCGCAGGCGAGTCGGTCTCTCGCAACCTCACGGTCAGCGGCGACTGCCTCCAGTACGCCGACAATGTGGACCTGCCGGGGTACGACTTCGCCTCCCAGCAAGCCTCGGAAGCCAGTGCGTGCTGGGACGAATGCTACCCGAACCGATACTGCCGCGCGTGGACCTGGACAAACTACGAGGGCGGCACCTGCTGGTACAAGCTCGGGCACGGCGATGCCATCTCCTATCCCGGCGCGGTGTCAGGGGTTACGTACCCGTGTGGCGTACCGCGCGGCACGCAGTACCTCACGGTCGAGAACTGTGACATGGCGGGAAATGACGCCGACAACAAGCCCGGACGCAGCTTCTCGGAGTGCATCGGGCTCAGCGCCGCGTCCTTCACGTGGAGCGATCTGAACGGCGGCACGTGCTGGTTCAAGACCCGCAACGTGCCCTGTGTCTACGCACCGGGCAAGCACACGGGCATCCTCATCCACTGAGACGTCTGCGTGGGGCACCACGGAAGTCTCCATAGGTGAGAATCGCCGTGGGCCTGACCAGCACGGTTCCCCCGACCAACCGAGATGAAGGAGAGCACGCGATATCAGCAATACCGTTACGAAAGAATTGGACTCTGTGCAGAGGATGCTCAATCACCTCCGCTCACAAAAAGGGCATGGCGGGAAGCCTTCGCTCCCTGTTTCGATCAGTGTCATCGCTTGATCCCACTAATTATTATTCTAATATCCGATCACTCCCGAGAAGCGCCTTCTCGCTGATGTTTCTGGTGCGCTCCATATCCAACGGCAGAGCTAAACCAACTTTCCACACAAGCACCGGACGGCACCAGCGCTACTCACCAAGCCCTGCAAGCCGTTTGGCGACGACAGGCCAGGGCCACCTTCCACGTCATCTGGCGCTGGAGAATGGACGCGTCCGAGCTGGACGAGCTCTGGACCCCGGCGGAAGCCATCGCGTATCAAGACGGCTGTCTTCGAGCGATTCAGGCGAACGCATGCTGGCCACGAACACGAGACAGCGCGGCGAGCTGCCACACGGCAGCGGCACTGGACGTCCTGCGGCAAGCGGACCCGAAACGACCGGCCCCCCGCAGCCCCACAACCGGTGGAACAGGGGTAGTACGTCCTTGTCTTCGACGGCAGCTCACGCGGCACAGCTGCCGAGGCATCTCGACACCATTGACAAGCAGCATACTCCACGAGGATAGACCGGTGAAATGGCGTTGTATTTCGTCTTGCCCTTACCACTGCATCGGATGTGTGTTTTGTTCCTTTTGTCTGGAGCGACGTGGACGCTCAGCGGAGCAGCACGCCCGTGTACTTGTTCTGTGCGTACTGGCACGGCACTGTGGCTGTCTTGAACCAGCACGTGCCGCCGTTGGCGTCGCTCCACATGAACGACGCGGCCGACACTCCCATGCAGTCCCAGTAGCTGCGTCCGGGGCGGCTGTCTCGGTCGTAGCCCAGCATGTCACAGTTGTCGACCACGAGGTACTGCGAGCCGCGGGGCTCGAAACAAGAGGGGAACTTGACACCCGAGACCGCACCGGCGTCGAAGATCGCGCGACCATGGCCGCCCTTGAGCCAGCACGTGCCGCCTTGGTAGCTGGACCACGTCCATGCCTTACAGCTCGGATTCGAGTCGCAGTAGCTCCAGCAGTGATTGTAATCCACTTCTTGTTGGGAGCCGATGTCGTTTCCCGGCAGGTCCATGCCAGCAGCAACTGCAAAGCAATCCCCCGGCGGCACCGCCGTGGGGGTCGAGAACGTGGTCGCCCTGGCGGGCGGCTGGCTGGTGACGTTTACCGGATCTCCCGCGACGAGTGATGCCGCCAGTAACGTTATGGCGGTGGTCGAGACTGTGGTGGCGATCAGCTTCATGTCTCTGAGGGGGCGTCGTGTGCTTGGGTCGAAGACGGGTGATTTGGATTGTGAGCACGACCTACAGGTCTATTCAACAGTGGAGGAAGACAAGGAGACCCCCCTTGAGGTTCTTGACGGGTGCCGTCAGCCCACGGTCGGGACGACGGCGCCGACGAGCCGACGAGGTACACCGCAGCCACGGACCGTCCGTGGGTTGATTTAGCCCCAGCACCTGAGGGCGTGAACCCAGCATCCTATCCCGCAGAAGTCATGATGACGCTCAAGTTGAGCCTCAACAAGAGTCGCAGCCACACAGCGCAGCCAACCCAGGCATGAAGACTCCCATCTTCACCATCCACTTCAACCAATGTACACAAATTCGGTGGCCCGAGATGTGTCACAACGTCACGGTTGTATATTCGTCGGATGTTAGCGGGACACGAAGCGTCGATGGTTACGGCAGTTGGTGCTCCAAGTGCTCTTCTTCGACCGTCTCTATCAAAGCCCCATCGCCGTCGCCTTCGCCTCCTCCTTCTTCACTTTCGCCCTCTTCTTCCTTTAGTGCGGCCAACTGCTCGTCCACGAGCCGGATCTTCTTCTCAATCACCACGCGCTTCTTGTCGCTCTTCGGAAGCAGCTTCCAGGCCGCCAACAAATGCTTCCGCGCGTCGTCCCACGCGCCGTTCGGTTGCAGCACACTCTCGGCATAAATCACATGGGTCTCCCAGTTCTTGGCGCTCAGCTTGAACGAGTTCTGGAACGCTGCGACGGCCTTCTCATAGTCTTCGAGCGCTGCGAACGCGCGTCCGTACGTGCACATGAGGATCGACCAGCTCTTCTTCTCGTACTTGGGGATCACCGTGAGCGCGTTCTCGATAATGTTCTTCGTGCGCTCGGCGTCCAATGGCAGCTCCAGTAACGCGCGCATGTTCCACACGGCCGCACGCGACGGGTCCAACTTCAGTGCCTTCTCAAACGCGCGCCGCGCGGCCGCAAAATTGCGGTTCTTCTGCTCGATCTTGGCCATCTCCAGTAGTAGTGGTACGTCCGTGTGGACGTACTCGCCAGCGCGCGCGAGCACGGCGCGCGACGCCACGAGATTCCCGAGCCGGCTCTCGACGCGCGCGAGCGCCTTCCAGCCGTCCGCGTGGGTCGGCAGGGTCTTGGTCACTTCGCTGTACAGCTCCTTGGCGTGCTCGTACTCGTGCGCGTACTGCTCCTCGAACGCGCCCCACGCGAACATCATGTCGGCGCTGTAGTACGCGGACGAGTGCTTGATCGGTATCCGCTCGAGCGAGTTCTCAAACACTTTGCGGGCCTTGTCGACGTTGCCCATCTTGTGGTGGAGGATCGCCAAAGACATGGCGCTCGGTACGTGCTCCGGGTACGCACGCAGCGCCTCCATGTACAACCCGATCGCAATGTCCTCGTACCCGAGCTCCTGCTCCATCTTGGCGTACGCGTTATAACTCGACGGCTCGACGTACAAGCCGCCGGCCACGAGCCGCTGGAAGCCACGCCGCGCTTCGTAAATATCGCCGAGCTGGTGGTGCGCCATCGCGGCGAGCTGCACGAGCCACTTGTGGGTCGGGAACTTGTGCATGCCGCGGTTCAACACCGTCAGCGCGTTCTTGTGAAAGCCACAATCAAACTCGGCTTTGCCCCAGGCGTGCCACACTTGGGCCGTGGCATTCGGGTGCTGGATGGCCGTCTCAAACAAGTCGCGCGCGAGCGCCATGTTCTGCTGGCGCGCCTCAAACACGCCAAAGGCCTGGAGCACGAGCACGTCGTCGGCGTGGTGCTCGACGAGCGTCTCGAAGCGGTCGCGGGCCTTGGCGTGCTGGCCAATCTCACTCTCCAAAAGCGCCATGCCGAGCCCGGCCATGGCGTTGGTCGGGTCGGTCGCGAGGATGACTGTGTAGAGCCGCTTGGCTTCGCGGTAACTCTTGGCCTCCATCTCCATTGTGGCCCACGACTGCCAGAGCTCGCGGTGGAACGAGACCTTGGCGGCCTTGGCGAAGATCATGCGCGCGAGGTCGTAGTTCCCGGCCTTCCACTCCATGCAGCCCCACTTGTTCCACATGCCCATGTCTTTTTGGTAGTGTTGTTGGAGCACGTTGCGGAACAAGTTCCGAGCGAGCGGCAGGTCTTCGCGGATGAGCTCGTTCAGGTTCGGTTCGGGCGACAGCCAGCTCTGCTTGATGCCTTCGAGGAACTTCATGGCCGGCTCCCACGGGATCTTGCCCGAGAGCTCGCTGAATTTTTTTTCGTTCTGCCGCGCAGCGTCCTGGCCGGCGTACAGGCGGTCATTCTGGTACCCGCGCGTAAACAGCACGACGGCAGACGGAGCCGCGCGGAAACGACGCCAAGGAGACGACGACGAAGCGCCGGCGAGCGCCACGAGCGGCGACGGAGATGGCGCACACGACGGGCGGAGATGCGAGTGCAGGAAGCGACGTGCTGTGCTGTGACGCGTGATGGACAGCAGCGGTGGCGCAGCGGATGCCACGCGCATGGTCCTCGACGAGGCTGCGCCGGTGACTGGAAGCCGTCGACTCGCGGCGGCGGAGAGCACGACGATGCGCATGAGGATCGATCGAAGCTTCTCGAGGTGGGGAGCTCTTGGTCACCACAAAGGTCCTTTCGAGTGAGTCAGTGACATTTCGGGTGAAGTCACTGTACCGAGGTAGAGTGAAAGGCACTGTTCTGAGGGAATGTCGCGCGAAGGTAATTGTTCCAATGAGGGCTTTGTGCACCAGTCAATGGACCGGACGGACAGGGCACGAGCAGCTCCAATGTTGGCCATCAGCTAAAGGCAAAAGCGAAAAAGCACTTCTGAGGACTCCACACAGATTTTCTTAGGAAGAACAAGAAAACCAGTATCATGTCGGCTGAGGAAGTTGTCGTTGACGTCCCGAAGGAGCTCGGTGAGATGGATGCCCTCAAGGAGGTGCTCAAGAAGTCGCTCGTCCACGACGGCCTCAAGCGCGGCCTCCACGAGGCCGCCAAGGCCCTCGACTCGCGCCGCGCTCGCCTCTGCTGCCTCGCCCAGGACTGCGACGAGCCGAGCTACAGCAAGCTCGTGCGCGCGCTCTGCGAGGAGCACGGTGTGAACCTCATCCTCGTGCCGTCGGGCAAGCAGCTCGGCGAGTGGTGCGGTCTCTGCAAGATCGACGCCACCGGCGAGGCCCGCAAGGTCGTGTCGACGTCGTGCGCCGTGATCACCGACTTCGGTGAGGAGTCGCACGCGCTCAACGTGCTCCTCGAGTACCTCAAGCGCCAGGGCGAGAACTAAGTCGGTTCTCTCCCGTTTCGCCACACAACCAACTCGAAGCACTTAGAAGACACCAAGGTCGACGACGTGTTGCGCGCTAGGACATGAGACAGCAGTAATCCAAATCGTGGAGTTTCCTTCGGGGCTGATTCGATTGCACGCGTAGTTCATTTTGAATTCGTTAGAAAAATTGGTGTTGGCAGGCGACAAGCGCGGGAGAATAAAATAGGAGAAAGGGGAGTTGTGGTGATTTGGGTAACCGCAGCGCGAGGGCTGGCGTCGGGGATCACCACACCTGGGGAGATAGTTGGGCACGCGTTGGACACGATACGAACATCGCTGCCGAATACCGGAAGCGACTAAAGGACCCCAGGGATTTACCAGCTTGCAGAGCTCGCAGCGTCGTCCTGGATTCAGAAGGTTGATGCTCTCGACATCGAGAGCGACCGAGGTAGAGTCCTCTGGAGGGAGAGTCCCTTCCCTCATATATGCCGACCGAATGCGCATCGACATGAGCTTCAGTCGCACGATCACACACCGCTTGGTGTATGATGTCGTTGGCCGTTCCTTGCCGCGCTCATCCGCTCGCGTAACCGCCTATGAACTGACTCGGCCATCACTGTCTCACGGGTCGCTATCTGGGTCGTTCCCTTGCTTTGTTCAGTGAATCGAATTCCTCGTGTCGTGGAGCCTCCGCTGTTTGATACGATCCATGTTCGACTCGACAAACATGGAATGTGACTCCATGTCCGTGCTGTAGACGTCCCGCATTTGGTTTGAGCGCATCAGCTTCGACTTCTTTTCACGCTGAAAATGACACGCAGCACAGTGTCAGAAAAAGCTAGATGAGAACAGCCCGACAGCGGCGAGAGACTTACAGCTTCACTGATCGCGTAGGATGTGAAGAACGGGTGGAGTAGGGCTTCAGCTGGCGTTATCCGTGTGTTCGGGCTGTTTTAAAAGAGGATCATCGTCAGTCCCACATCAATTCTCGAAGCTTCATGTGAAATGAACGTACTTGTAGTCGAGCATGCGCTGCAAGAGGTCCAACAGCAGCCGATAGTCTTGGACAGTGTGATCCGGCTTGTTGAGGCGACGGCCACCTGGCCCACCCGTTTCGACGCCCAGAATTTCGGCAAGAGACGTCGGCCCATCGGAGTCTCCTGCCATGCGAGAGCTTGCAGTTGATTTCCGCAGTTTCATTCGGTAGTCGATCAACCGGTTGTCTCCTTCAGCAACCACGATTTCGTCGAAGTACTCTCTTCGGAATGTGGCGTTCGCTCGCTCAACGAGTTCCCGAGGCGGCATGCCAAGCACGTTCGTTATCCGTCGCAACTGGTCATGTTGATCCGATCCCCCAAAGAGAGGCTTCCCCGTGTGCATCTCAACCTGGAGTAACATATCGAATTCCGTCAGCTCGTATCGATCAAGAGTTGTACAAGCATGGCTAAGACTTACCATGATGCACGCCAGACTCCACATATCGATAGCCGGCGTGTACTTCATGCCGAGCAAAACTTCGGGTGACCGGTAGAACCGG
The DNA here is from genome assembly GCA_023337735.1 of Pythium biforme. Taxonomy (NCBI): domain Eukaryota; phylum Oomycota; class Peronosporomycetes; order Pythiales; family Pythiaceae; genus Pythium; species Pythium biforme. The sequence goes on from JAADXJ010000219.1 coordinate 21,957, forward strand.
CTCTGGATGTACTGGTACAATTGCTTCTGCGTTAAACACGAACTACCAAAATCGATGATCTTGAGCTGACTCCGGGTGGGATGTACGAGCAAGATGTTTTCAGGCTTCAAATCACAGTGCACGATATTCACACTCGGATGAGCGAGGTAATCCAGGCCCTGTTGGACGGTCAACAAATGTGTGAGCATTTGCAGAGCCCAGATCATATCATTAGAGCAACTGGAACACTCACCTCAAGAATCTGTCGAGTCAACTTCCGGAGCAACTTCAAGCTCACACCGTTGAACCCTGTCTTCTTCAACAGCTCATACAGGTTCGAGTCGAGTCGCTCGAACACGATGCACTGGTGCTCTTTATGCATGAACTTGTCGAGCACTTGGACTACAATAACAACACATCAAGATCAGTACGTTGATCTTTCATGGCGGCAGCTTCAAGTAGTCCTCACCAATATACTTTCGGCTGGAATGATCCGTGCCGTGGAGAGCTTCCAAAATGCCTATCTCGGTCTGCGCCTGCGACGTAAAGTTCTTCTTTTTCTTGACAATCTTGATGGCTACTTCTCGCTTGGTCGTCATGTCCACGGCTTCCACGACCTGTCCGAACGAGCCCTACAAGACCCGAGATACGACAGGTCAGACCAGTCCGCCCACGCTGCTCGGGACCGCTATGGCTTGTACATACCGTGCCCAGCTTCTTGTTGCGCACGCAGTAGCGCTCGTTGAAAACTTCCTCGTCAGCCATGAACTGGTAGTCATCGTTCGTCTTCTCGACGCTGTCGCCCTTGAGCGCCGTGCTCTTCTTCTTGCGTGGGAACAATCCGTCCTGCGCGAGCTTGCGCTGCTTGTAGTAGTTCTGTACACGCACACACACACACAAGTCAGCCAAAAGGTGAATGACTTTCAGGTTGCCCAAGTTGAAGTGGCCCATCGCGTGCCTGGTTGATGTCGTTGTAGGTCTGGATGAGGTGCTTAGAGAGCTGGAAGAGCGGTTTCTCCGTCTCTTGTCGCGACGCGAAGACCACCGTCGCGGCACAGCTGGTCACTGAGGAGACGGTGGACCCGGATGCGGCCGCGCGCGCGTCCAGCGCCGCCTGCGCGCCCGCCATGGCGCCGTCCGTGCCGGCGCGCTCCATCGATCTGCCGCGCTGATGCTGTTGCCGTGGCTTGTTTCTCTTTCCGTCGGCACACCCGAGCCCGCCCGCCCGCCCGCCCGTGACGGGCCCGGAGGAATTTCGCCCCGCCTAACCCGTTCGCGAAACCGACCCGTTTGTGGCCATTCCTTCTCTTTTTTCCAGCCCATTGGACAGTATATTTGTATGTGCTCTGTTAGAACCGGGTAAATGGGTCTATGGGTCTGGGTTTGTGCGTGACATGGTTCGAGGCTGGGCTGTCGTCGGCCAAAGAGGCGGCAGACCCGTTGCCGTTGAAGGAAACCAAGGCAGCCTTCCAGGCAAGATGGCGGGAAGTATTTAGGTTTTATTCACACGAAAAACCTCAAACCACCCCACCAAACAGAGAATTCTCATTTTCTCTGGGAGAAAACCAGCCAAAAAAATATCGAACCCGTGGCGCGCGGGACCACCCCAAAAATCCGGTTCAGTGGGAAGGGGAAAGCGCGCCAAAATTAGCCGCCTGCATGTATTTTGTACGGTCCTCCTGCTGTAACGTTGGGATATGCGGGCCTTCTCGACTTGCCGCTCAGAAGAGAACTGTTCTTGACATGCTGGAACAAAGAAAGAAAACTTGCTTTTTCGATGTCGAGGATCAAAACCCAGTTTATGCCGGTTAAAACATCAGAGCTTATCCTCCGAATCTGCGTAGAGGTGACGATGATGCTTTTTCTTCGCCGAAAGAGTGCTTCGCATGTTGAAGCTGGTCGCTTCCGCACCCATGTGACAGGGAGAATCTGCCAACTTCTTAGCGCCTTCATGCATGTGTTATCTGTGACAGCATAGAGTCCTCTAGATTATGAAGGGCCTTCCGTCTAACGAAAAGCGAGGCCAAACGGACGACTGCACCCACATTAGGCCTCCATTGATCAAACAGGGGTCCACAGGTGGCTGTCTGCCCACACAATCCACATAGACTAAGGCTGCGTTTCTCCAAACACTGTGTGTTGCCCAAAACCGTGAGGTTTCTTTTTTTGTTTTGTATCGAGGGGACGCCGTAGCCTATGCAGGCGAGTCGGCAGTTTCGTCGTGAAGGGTCGCCTACGTCGAGAGAGGGGTTGATGGGGGCAAGGGAAATGGAGGTGTGACACATACCACTACGTATTTGTGTATATGGAGAGACCCCTCTGCGTCAGCCGTGGCGAGGGCCGATCCGACTGGTTCAGCGGGGCTGAGACCAATCCCCTTGTGTGGGCAGTTCGTGAACAGCGACATCAGGAGATGTAGAATCACCCACAGAGATTGTACGGGTTGCTGTAGATGGAACTCACCCCCACAGCTGTCCTACCCTCGTCATCTCAGCAGGCGCCGTGATGCCATCGAATCCCGATCCAAAACCCAGCGGCTCTTGCATGCGCGCGAAACCGCCACCGAGCCGTTGGAAAATGGAGCGATCCAGTTGAAGACCTACACTCTTCACTGTACTAAACTACGTTAACGGGACTAAGTTCGGTTCCACCCTGGTCTATGTGCGCCCAGTTGTGCATAGCCAGGCAGGCACAACAATGAACGGAAGGCCGTTGGGAACCTTGTTCAGCTCTGTTTTGTGTTTCCCCTGCACAGCAACGCCATTACCGAACAAGCGTCGCGGGTTTCACTCGTGGTGTTCGTCACGGTATGTGGCTTCGTTAGCGCCGAAGCAGGAAGCTGGTGATGCCGGAGGCGAGCAGCGAACAACATTGAGGAAGCTGCTTCAGACGAGGCGGAGGAGCGTGCGTAGCCATCGCATAGCTGCTCACGTCGGACACATACGCAACTATGTCGCAGATCCATGCCACGTTGGATCGTGATGGTTCATCTTGAAGTTGTGTGCTGTGAAACGCGTCTCGTCTCGATGGCGCCGAACACATTCTGCGCTTTGACCAAGGGACAAGTACTGTATCTTGGAGTGCTGGTGCTGAAAAAAAAACCGCTTTTCGAGACCTTGGTCAAAGCGCAGAATGTGTTTGGCAAACCGCCACAAGACTATCGTTGTCATGGCGACGGAGGAGAGTATGGATCGGCGTCGGTGTAGTTCGACGCAACCGCGTACCTCTCGCGCTGGCGCCTCGTTGGTCGTGATCGAAACGCGATGCCCTCGCTAGATGACGTTCGCGGGAGGCATAACCGACACGGTCCGAATTAGTCCAAATATTCAGCAGCCTCCTCCAACTGATACATCGTGCTACCCACCTCAGCATTCGAGAAACGGGCAAGTTTCGGATTCGGGCGAGTCGAGAGTTCCCCACGCGCATCAGTTGCGAGGCCAGTTGCTCTGTCTCATCGAGGTCACACGATGGTGTAGCATCGCCGCGGCTGGGCAACCCACGTGGTTCCACCGATCGGCTGTGGTACAGTTTTCGTACGGCAACAGGCGTCGAAAACATATTCACGTCAGGGCGTTGCAGTCGCGAGCGGCCCAGGCAACCGCTGTCCTGGTCAAATTTCTTCGTCCGTTGTCCATTTCTGGTTGATGCCGCCTGCACAAGAGACTGTCCAAAATTCTGGAGCGCTATGTGACCGTTTCCTTCCACGTCGAAATGATACAGCAGTCGGCACAACACCTGGTCATCGAGCGGCCAGTTGAGCTGTTCGTGGAGGCGTCGTAGGCCGAAGGCAAACGTTTCCCACGGGAGCCGGTGCTGCTCACGCGATGGAAACGCGTCCACGAGGAGATCGCCGATCGGACGTGGCCGATGGCTGGATCGTGCCAGTGCCTCGAGCCAACTGGTAATGTAGTGCTGCCAAAAGATGTCATGGTAAGGGTCAACAAGGAACACGCGGAGCGTATGAAGGTTGAGATGGCGTCGATCGTGTTGCTCCTTGTCGTCGACAAGGCGCTGAAGCACTCGAAAGAGCGAAAACCACGTTTCACGATGTACGTGATCGGCGTGGAATCCCATGTGTTGCAGCTGTGATTGCAGACGCGTGGAATCCGAAATCGCGCCAAGCCGGGAGTATAGATCGTGTATGCTAGTTGGTCTTGCGTCCAGCACTGCCCACAAAAACGCGTGGAGCTCACGCTGGAGCCGACGGACCTTTGTGCGGCGCATAGAATCTTCTCTCTCGTCAGGTTGGTAGATCTCTGCAAGTGACACTGCCGACCGAGCTGTCGAATAGAATGCATCTCCGCGCTCATCTCGCCACATGCGAATGCCGAGTGGGTTGCCTTCTCTGTCACGGAGATTCCGATCTTGCTCAGCAGTGGCGAGATGGGTTTGGCTGCCGTGGACGAGAAAGTCCAGCGCTGACTGTGGCACACACAGAGGGGAAGGAACCACAAGCAAGACAGGTGATCTCACGAAATCATACTTCGTCATGGTGGCCTTGGGGTCTTCCGCACGAAAATTGTCTTCTTGCTTCACGTGCGTGACTGGGATATTGCCAATAGCGAGATAGATCACCTCTGAGACGTCACTGTTGTATTCTTCTCCGCCGTCCGCAGAACTGAACGCAAGTAGCTCACGAAGGCTGACACCTTCCAGTAGGTAATCGTAGCACCGTGTGAAGACGTCTTGATCACCATCTTCTTCATCAGCAATGGGCTCCAGGGAGGCGACCCACGATGCAAACGCTAGTGGCAGCGACGGGGACCTAGATCTCCGCACGTACTCAGCGAGTGCTGCCGCCTTCTCCAACGCACATCGATCCAGATCCCAGCTGACAGCCTTATCGAGTGGTACAGCCATTGGCGAGTGCGCGATCGCTTTGGCGACGAGCGTGTCCTGCGCGACTCGACCGAGGAAGTTTGCAAACAGTTGTTGATGACCCACTTCCTGTCGTACTCTCGTTCCAAACTCGCTTTTGGCTTGTGCAAAGCATTGCCAGATCCAGTCGCGTCGGTCAAGTAGAAGTTCCGCCCGTACGGAAGGGTGCTCGCAGCAGTCAATCGACAGGATCATGATCTGCGTCGAGTCGTCTTCGCGTTCATCTGACTTAATGTGCACTTCGAACGCTCCCACGCGCTCGAGCCGAATGACCAGCAGATGAAGTGACGCGTGTTGAACAGGCAGTCGTTCCGTGTAAATGGCGGGATTCTGTCGCTGCTCTCCGGATTCGACCATCTCTTGCCTCGTCGTGACAACGACGGAGCTGAGTTCAACATTTGCTGACTCCACGAGCAGCACGACTATATCGGATGCGAACACGCGAACGCGATGCAAACTCGGACGCGTCCACTGCAAATCGCGAAGTGGAGGGCCTGCATGGAGTCCTCGAGAAGCGACGATGCTCATCGCCATCACCGTCACGCTGGGAGGAGGAGACGGTGCCGACGTGAGACATGGAGACGCTTCCTCTTTTGTTTGGACTTGATTCAGCGCCATACTGTCGCCTGCCGAGGTGGGATCGTCAATGTCACTTTGCAATTGGATTTCGCCGTATCCAGCTGAAACAATTGGCCTAGAACCATCCAAGGCCACCGTTGTGCGAGCTTCCACTGGACAAAGCCGCGCCGTCCGCGTGGAACTAACACCCCACAGCACGAGTCGAATGCGTTGGCCATCTGGGGATCGCACGGCCGCAACGGATGTGTGGGCCTTGCAAGAGATACTCACGACGCGTTCTTGGCTGTTGGCGACGTCAGCGACAACAACGGGGTGAGAATATTCAAAGAACTTGGTCGTGGCCCCACAGGCGCCGAGACGATTACAGCCCCATGCGAAGACACGAGTACCGTCCCGTGTCACTGCGAGTGTGTGCTCGTATCCGCAGGAAACCGAGTCGATTCGTGTCGAGGGATCGTGGAAGTCGACACGCACTGGGTGCTCGTCCACGATGCCACGGGTGAACTTGTGCTGAAGGCCGATTCCCAACTGGCCAGCGGTGTTGTGGCCCCACGTGAAGACCTCGCCCGCCTCGGAGAGCAGAACGACATAGGCGAGGCCGACGCTCACGTCTCTCAACCGGAAGCTGCACGAAGAGATACGCTTGCATGAGGGCACCGCTTGCTCAATAAACGCTTCACGGTTCTGTGTGAGCGTCGGCAGAAGTCCCCACAGCCAGACACTGGACGACACTGCGTCCGTGATCGTAAGGCAGGAAGACAGCGGTCCGCAGACGAGGCGTATGGCGTGAGTACGATCAGAGTTGGCACACAGGACGCTGAGTAGCTCGGTCGACGCCGTAATAGGAGTCATGGTGGTGGATACTTTCGTGTCTTCGCCGAGCCCGAGCTGGCCATAGTGGCCGATGCCCCAGGCGTGCAGTTGTAGGGGTCCACCTTCGAGCTTACACAGCGCGATGCAATGGCTCACACCACACGCGATTTGGCGAACGCTTTGTGTTCTGGCAAGCAGGAGCGACGACCGAACAGGGAACGAACTTGTAGTTGACGAGCTCGCGACGATGGGCTGATCGGATCCACGCACGCGCAGCTGCGATGCCTTGGGCGAGTGACACAAATTCGCAGCGGGGAATTTCGAGGCAGCTCTCTGTGGTAAGAGTTGCTCGAGTGTGACGGGCTGCGGTACACCGCACGCGACCAGATCACCGTTTGGGGCGACCTCAATAGAGAAATGAAGCCCGCCGCTTGTGAAACCTGAGGCGTCCCCAGTGCGCTGACGTGTGAGATGATTCGGTGAGAATAGTCCCCAAGCCAACCGGGTGCCATGTACGGTTTTCGACATACCGTCCAAAACCACTCTGTCTCGGCCGAGGTGCCGACTTGCGAGCATCTCCACGAAGCCCCATCGTCTCGTCGGATACCTCGCTGTAACGCAGCACGTCGCGCTTCGTCAGCAACCAGTGCGAGCAAAGAGGAAAAGACCAAACCGGACGCACGTACCTCACGCAGCGCCCGAAGACTGAGACGCCGCCCCAGCTTCTCGCTCAGCATCCGCGCGATGCGCCGACGGCGGGTCGCGCTGCCGCCAGCGCCGCCACTGGTGTCGGTCATGGATGTGAGAGCGAATTTGTGCATGGATTGGATCGGAACGAGACTACGAAACACGTCCAAAAATACGCGTCGTTTGGGTATTCGATTTTGATAGAGCCACAATATCGCACTATGTAGACAATCTGCCTTACAGCCCACCCTGGCCCATGGCACCGGAAAACTTGTTGCCGGCGCTCACGCAGGGCGCCACGGCCGACTTGAGGAAGCACGTGCCGCCGTTGTAGTCGCTCCACGTGTATCCGTAGCAGTTTGGCGTGGCTTTGCACTCGCCGAAACAGTCGTTCGGGCTGGTCTTCTTGACGTCCTTGAGGTCGTTGCCCGGCATGTCGCAGTTGTTGAGCTTGACGTAGGTCGGCGTGCAGCTCGAAAGCACCGTGACCGCGCCGATCTTCACCGTCGCGCTGCCGGCGAACGACGTCTTGAGCCAGCAGGTGCCGCCGTTGTAGTCGGTCCACGTGAGCGCCTGGCAGCTGGGGTTGCCGAGGCAGTAGCCGCAGCACTTGGTCTTGTCGCCTTCGGTCTGGGCCTTGAGGTCGGAGCCAATGATGTCGACGTTTTTCACGAACTGGCAGCACGATCCGGCCTCGGCCGTGAGCGCACGCAGCGTGGCGTTGGTGGGGCTGCTGCTGCTGCTGCTGAACGCGCTGGTCGGCGCGAGAAGCAGCACAGCGGCGGAAGCGAGGAGAGCGGTCTTGGCAAACATCACGGTCTGTACTGTGCTGGCGGGGAAGCGGATTCGAGAATGAGGACCAGCGGACTGGGATCCGTGGTGTTCTCACTCGAAGGCTGCCGTGGCGCTTTGTGGCGAGTGCAGAAATGACACAATATATATGCTGGCTGTACTGTAACGACATCGGTACTACTGTGCTGATTTGTGATAGATAATGAGTCATAGTGACGTGAATCAGGTCACCGCGCGCTGTGATCCGCATCGCCCGCCCGTAAGAACGTACAAGTATCGATATGTGCATACAGGACAGTACTGGTGTGGACCAGCACAGGGACGCCTGCTGATCGATGACTGTGACGCACGTCGTCGCTCTAATTTATTATCTTCGTTGCTCTAATCTATTAGCCTCGTACAGTATAAGTACGTGATGTGGCCGGCCGCCCGGCACTGGAAGCTGGAAGTCCCGAGCCTGGGACTGAACCGTGGACCCCGACTACGTGGCGTCTTTGCAGCGCAAAATAAACAAGAAGGAGATGGACGACACTTGCACCAGGTGGCGCACGAACGGACGCTTGTCACGGGAAACAGTGTGATATATATCCAGTGGAGCCACTGGAGGATCCCAGGTCCCACATGGCCGGTGATTCGTGTACACGAGGTGCCTGCGCACGAGGAGATTCGGGAGAACCAACGGATGACCATACTCTAGAATGGTCTTGATCGCGTCAGAATTCACGTGGATCTGGCTGTCGGGGACAGCTACGGTATCTGTTATATGTTGGGGACCCGGAGATAGGAATCGTTGGAATATTGTATTTGTCCGAGTCCTACTCAACGCTGCTCTCTCGGGCAACGTTGCGTACGGCTATGTCGATGTAGTAGTGGCCACTACCGGTACTAGTAGTAAGCGGCGATCGCAGAGTACTAGTTGGTACAACTACGAACATGCAAGGGACGAGGCGGCTTTGAGCCAGCACGCGCCGCGTTGTGGTCGCACCATGTGTGAAATTGAAAGTTCACTGACGAGACCCCAAGCAAGGGCCGACATCGATGGGAGCAGCGGCAGCACACTCAGCCGTATTGCGGTACGTAGTATACAGTACCACTCCATTTCTCTCGATTCGCTCTCTCGTGTTGTTCGTCTCGTTCGCGGACCCATCGCGCAGCTTCGGGGATCATGCTCGGCTGCAAACGTTAGAGCTCACAGGAATTGTGCGTGTTTGTTGGTCGGAACCTGCGTCGCGAAACGCGATGTACCGTTCTTCAGTTCACCAGGCACGATGAAACCAGAATATGCAAATGGAGGGGAAGGAAAGCAGGTGGAATCATCGTCCTTTATTAGGTTGCGCACTCCCGTGGCTTGTGAGGCTTGTCGCTGATGGATCTCACTCTACCAGAAAAAGATGCCCGTGTACTTGTTCGGGGCGTACTTGCACGGCGACTGCTTGGTCTTGGGCCAGCACGTGCCGCCGTTGTAGTCGCTCCACGTGAACGATTGATCCCAGGCGCCCACGGCGGCGATACAGTCCGCGTAGGTGTGCCCGCGGACACCGCCACTCGGGAGATCATTTCCTGGCATGTCACAATTGGCCAAGATAAAGTACTTGGTGTTCACGGGCGTCGTGCACGAGAAGAGGCTTCCTGACTCGGCCCCGGCCTTGTAGGTGGCGGTACTATACCCGCTCTTGAGCCAGCACGTGCCGCCTTCGTAGTTGGTCCAAGTCCACGCCGCGCAGGCGCTGTTCTCAAAGCAGCGGTCCCAGCACTTCCCCACTACGGCTTCTCTCGCAGACCCAACGTCACTTCCCGGCAGGTCGACGTCTTTGGCAGACCCTCCGCAGTCGTCGCGCAAGCGCCTCGTTTGGGTCGTGTTGGTCTCGGGGAAGACCCCGTCGGCCGTCGTCATGGCGACCAGTGACGCTGCGATCATGCCGGCAGGGACGATTGCAGCGGTGAGTTTCATCGGACGATCTGGGGACAAGAGTTCCTGTTGCGTCTTGGGGATTTTGAATTGTGGGAGCGGCCACCCATGGCAACAACGCGCTAGAGGTAAATTCCCTCCTGGGCCGTCGTCGTCGTTGGGCACTATATCCAGTGGAACAACGCGGAAACAGAAAAAGCTCGCGCCTGACCGCCAACCAGTTCCAACTGACACATCTGCGCTGTTCCAAGGGATCTCTTACAGTTTGCCCACGGTGCAGTCCCATCTTCAACTCTAACGGCCCATCTCCATCATACATCAGGGTGGCACACATTCCCAAGGAGCAAAAACCGAGCAGGAATGCTCAGCCAACTGTATGAGGGAAACGACAACGGTTCCTGTATGTACAAACAACTATTATGTAGGAAGGCCCTTCCAACATAATAGTTGTTTGTACATACAGGAACCGTTCCGAAGGGATGTCCATTGGTACATAGGGCAGTGAGGGGATCGGGCTCACCTCTGCAGGCTCTTCCAATCACGGCCTGACGGAGCTGTAGCGACTGTACAAGCACGCGGTGACGATCGAAGGTCCGCTGGTCTGTGTGTGGAATAGTCGCTCCAATCCATTGAAATTATTTTTGTAGAAAGCAATGGACACTTGATGTGGCTGTCCGCCCGGCACTGGAAGCTGAGACCGAAACGCGGATCTTGCCTGCGTGACGTCTTTACCACACAAACCCAGAACACGGAGGAGATGAACGACACGTGCACCAGGTGGCGCACGAACGGTCGCGTCTCGCGAGAAACAGTAACTAGTTTGCGCTGTTGGGGATGTCGGACAGCGCACAACCAGCTATACTACGAACACTAAGTCCACTAGGGTATGTAAGTTCCTCTTTTGACCGTACTGCCCGCGTCCCGCGTCTCGGTCACGTCCAACCCA